>LTAE01001662.1:38830-52158 GCA_001647135.1 Pontederia paniculata | reverse complement strand
TATATATATAGATCTTGGAGATTTTGTTATGATTGATTATTACAGCAGTGCAGGGACAGCATCTTTTTGTGGGTGTCCACACCTAGTGGTGGCGTCTCCTTTTGGTTTTTGATTTTCATACCCCACTTATAAATTTCACAAGTTTTTCCAAGTTTTATTACAAACTGGATTACCACCCAAGCTCAGTAGTCACCATTTCCCTAAAAAACGCATTGCTGCACAATGCCATGTTCTTGTTAATATGGTACACCAAGAACTGGTTTGGCGTGTGGCTTTCATGAGTGTAATGTTTTACCCGTTGGACACTTTATTTTGATTTCTGGCAGCTTGTATAAGCTGATTGTCTAACCGTGTATCCACACTTTATTCTGAGTACTTTCCATATATTATCACTGAGAATCTTTGTCCAACAGCACCTGGATCAATCTCTTTCCAAAAGAGGGCAGTATTAGATAAAGAGCTATGTTTGGATAATAATAGCATATTTTGAAAGGAATAATGAGTTTGCAATTCCTGAAAGCAGATAAGGATGTGCAATGAGAGTCTGTGTTAGCCTTAACAAAAGCTTATGATCCCAGAGGATGATATAAAGGAAAAACAAGGGGGTGGATACTGACAAATAATCAACTCCCTTATATCTTCAAGTAGACTAAATTTGGGCAGAATCTAGCCTGGAACTTCTCATCGGTTTCCTAAATACAAGAGAGGTCTTCTGGGCCACACCACTTGATGCAGGCGGCAAATCTGCTTTATGTCAAATCACAGCCGAGCCTGGCAGATGTTAGATCCCTCAAAAGTACTTTGAGGAAATTGACAATGAATTAACTTCTTAGCTAGTTCATTAAGTTGATTCTGATAATTAGTTTAAATCTCAGGGATAGTCTGCATGCCGTGTCTGTATGTATGACCAATTGATGTTGGTGATCCATAGAACTTGGAATTTTACCCTCCCCTCCATTATTGTTTTAAGAATAATGGGTCTTGGGTAATTGTGATAGCTAGTTGTAAACCATGATAGCACCGGATAGATTCGAACTTCTCTAAATTTATAGGAATGATTTTCCTTAGTTTTCTTGCAAGATGATGGTTAAAGTTTGCTATTTCTAGCTTTCTGCATGCTATCTTCTTTACAGCTTTCTTCATCCTTCTATTGGGTGATCTACTATGATATCTATGGGTCATTGCTATGTTTTGTCGTTCCTTGCTAGGTGATGAGGGGCATGAATTAGTTGCCCTTTATATTCTAACTTTATGAATTTAATATATCATGTTCAGATGCAATTATTAATTCGGAAGATACGGCACAGGAATTTAAAGGTTTGTCTTTCAAACTTACTTTTCTTTTCACTGTTTATAGACTATTTATCGTTCATAGAGTATTCATATTTTATTTCTTGTTTTCCCGGTGTTTGTTCTCCTTGGAGTACACTCCATACAGCTAAAACAAGTGAATTCATAGTTAGAAGATCGATGTTAATCTATCTATTGAGTACTTATTGTGTTTGGTTTATTTATCAGCATAAATTGACTGTCATGAATGTTATGAAACCTAGAATGTCAACTTTGACGTCACTACTTACTACAGCTTGTCTGTACTCTGTAATACCTATTCTTTGTCCTACTCATCGAAGAAGATTGGCATATATATGGATAACAATAATCTTTTTACACTCTGTTGCCATATGTAGATATAACCAAGGAAAATTTTCAAAGCAAATTTAAAGGTGTGCTAACTATTTTTCTTTTCTTTGCAAGCGTGCAGCTAAACTTTTTCCTTGACTATGTTCCTGGTCCTTGTTATTTCCTCTATTAGAAAATAGAAACTCTTTTTTCTGATTCATTTAGCTTTCATTCAGTTTGTTGTTCAGGATTACAGTCATAAAATTATTTGCTTTTTCATCTGATGAGACCTCAATTCCCCATAGTTTAGAATGCATATTTTCTTTATCTTTCATTGTAAGATTTTAGTAAATATCCTGACTTGTGCTTGTTCTTTTATAGTTTCTGCTGTGGATTTTGGTTTCTTACCAGTATATGCTTTTAACAGATGGTGATGCTACAATAGTGGATTCTTCATGCCAGAAAAATGAAGGTACATTTACCTGTACATTCTCATTATAAGGATAGACTTTATGCAGTTCCTAGTGTAAACCAAGGTTTATTATTATCTTTATCTGAAACCCTTCAAAGACAAATATCTTGAATGTGAAAAAAATGGTAAGGCTGCATTTGTTTAGCTGTGTATAAGAAATAACCAAAAATATTTTGTATAATTGAATATATAAAATCATTATCACTTGAGAAGATAAAAAGCAAAGAGGGGGGAAGAATTCTCCTATTTTGTATTGAATTTTTTGGTGTACCAGAAAATAGCTCTCATTCACCAAACTTTTTTCTGGTATCGACAGATGTTGATGCTGCCATAGTGGATTCTTCATGCCAGAATAATGAAGGTATCTTTACCTATATTCTCTGATTATAGTGATGGATTTTATGCAGTTCTTAGTGTAAACCAAGATGTATTGTCTTTACCTGAAACCCTTCAAAGACAAAATATCTTTAAAGTGAAAAAAATAGTAAGGCTGCATTCGTTTAGCTATGTATCAAAAATAGTCGAAAATGTTTTATATCTTGATTTATATAAAAGAGTATTCATATCACTTGAGACAATAAAATAAATTTCCCTTATGAAAGAGGGGGAAGATATTTCCAATTTTGTATAGACTTTTTTGGTTGACCGGCAAATAACTTTCATTGACCAAGCTTTTTCTGGTTATTGAATCCAGAGAATTAGGAAAAAGGATTTCTTGTTTCAAGATAATGTTTTCCCCGGTCTTTTTGGATACATCCGATAAAATAATGTTTTTCCCCAAATGGATGCTACCCAAAGTTCAATATCTTGTGTTTTACGGACTACATGAATGAATAGAATTTGGTACATTTTTTTAGAAGGATTTTGGTAAAAATTTGAATACCATCTAGATATGTGATGTCATAGATGCATTTATTTCTTTTAACGTGAGCCACTATAGGATTTTGTATTAGTTTCTTTTGGTTTAGTTACATCCTTCATAGTATTGTTCATGAAATGGAAATGATGATCTTTGTCTCCTTGATTTTTTTTTCTTTGCACCATCGTGCAAAAATTTCATATTTAATCTTCCTAATCTTCCTAAATCCAAGAAAGCTAAATGCCAATACGATAACCTTCCGACTAAGATCTTCATAAAAGTTTATGTTCCGCCTATATACGCAGAACTAAGTTAGGATTCCAAGGATGCTTAATTTATATTGTTTGACAAACACTTTATAATTATAAAGATGGATTTCTGCAACAATGTCCATCAAAATTTGGTTCATTTTGATTTCTTTAGGCTGCGTGTCTCTATGGCCAAGTTTGGCAACCGGAACCAGACCTGGGTTCTGACGTGGTTCGGGTGGGTTCTGGGAAACGATGTGATGTTTGCTAGAACCCAAGTGGGAACCCCATACCCAGAACTTGTGGTCACGTGATCCCAGGTTCTGGGAAACAGGTTCATGCTTAACATTACGTTTTTTTTTTTGCTTGACGAGACTGGTGATATGATGTTTTCTCTCTCCTTCTATACTCTTATTTTCTTTTTTTTCTCAGATGCATTAAATTTAGTTTTCTTTTGACATTTAATTTAATTTTATCTTTTATAGCTTAAGTACATTTAATTTGGATTAATAAATTCTAATGATTTTTTATTTAAGTTTAATATATTATTAATTTTCTGTATTTTATTATTAAATTATTTTTATTTAAGTTTAACATAATATATTTTTAGACAAGGAGCTTACCAAAATATTTTCTTATATTATATATAAATGAATTGTCTTTCTTATTTTAATACATGTTTACTTTTTAGTTTAAGATTGACAAAATATTTATTATAGTAATTTTTAATTTATATTTTAACTTTAATTTTCAATCTTAAAACTTGTTTTTTTTTATTTTCTCTCTCCTCTGCTCATGCTTTCTTTTATTTATTTTTTATCCTTTGATTATATTTCAACATCAACATTTAATTATTAATATTTCAATTTTAAATATCTAAATTTTAATTTATGTTAATTTAATAATATAATTCTAAAATAAAATTGTAGTTATGTTTAAAAAATATTTAATTACAGTATATATAAAATTAAGTTTATATATTACTAGTATTTTTAAAATAATTTTTTTACAATAAAAAATAATTTTGCAATTTTTATTTATTTTTAATTTATTTGTTATAAAAAATAATTTATTTTTTTAGGTCTTGTCGGTTCATTATTCGTGGAACTTAACATTTTTAGTTCATCCAAACACGATTAGAATTAATCTATCAAATCAACTATTCATTGGGAACCCGAGAAAAATCAGGTTTCTGTTTCCAAACGCAGCCTATGGGAACCAGTCCCAAGTTCTGGCTTAGTCCCATCTGTTCCCATCGGTTTCGGCAAATGATGTGATGATTTCCAGAACCCAAATGGGGAACTGATGGTGAAACTTGGGGTCACGTGACCCCAAGTTCTCACTGATAGGAACTAGATAGTTCCCATGGGCTGGGTTTGGCAAGTAGAACCGGGGGTTCTCCGGGTTCTAATGAATAGTTTGATTTGATAGATTAGTTCGATGTGTGTTTGGATGAACTAAAATGTAATGATTACAAATAGATTCTAAGGATGTTTGGATAAAAAATGAGAACCGGAAATATAAAATATTTTTTAATGAAAATAAAACTTTGTTAAATTAAAAAATTATATTAAATAATATAAAATTTATCGAACAAATTAATATTTCATAAAATATGTTTTATAAAAATATCATTTAAAATAATTTGTAAATAATATAAAATTTATCTCACGAATTACTATTTTTAGAAAAATATTTTTCTAAATATCGATTATTTTTTTAAAAACAATTTTTTAAATAAAAAGTATACTAATACATAATTTGTATTATAAAATAAATACAAGGTAATAAAATATTTTCTCAAAAAATAAATAATATAAAATTATTCCCATGAATAATATATAAAGTAATTCATTTTATTTCTAAAACTTTAATTAACCCACATATAAATTAATAAAATATTAACATAAAAATATAATAGGATAATTAATAATTTTATAATTATATATTAAGTTAATATAAAAATTATCATCTTTTATAATTAAATAATAATTAAAATTTGATTAAGAAAAAAAGAAGAAATTAAAAAAATGGCCAACAAAAAAAAGTAGCTGCAAAATAAAAGAAAAAAAGAAGAAGAAATAAAAAAAATGGCCGCCAAACAAAAAAGCAGCTGCAACAGCAGCATTAAATGCTGCTTTTTCAGCAGGAACCGCTCGATTCCTGCTTTTAGCAGGAACCGGGTGCTGGAACCTTGGTGACGTCAGCCGGGGTTCCATCCTAGGGTTCTACGCCCGGTTCCGCCAAACGTCACATCGTTTGGCGGAACCGGGTGGATCCTGGCCAGAACCAGCTTAGGTTCTGGTCAGGTTCCCATTGCCAAACCAAGCCATGGGCTAAGCATGAACCAGCCTTTTTTTTCCTTTTTTATTGATGTGACGTCCTTACTCCCTCTAACTCTCTCTCGTCACTTCTTTATCTTTTGATTAACTTAATTTTGAAATAATATAATTAATTTTTAATTCTAGTTTTAAGCTAATTGAATAATATAAAGATTAAATTATTAATTAACTCAGTATTTTTTATCTTCTTAAATTATTTTATCTTAGTTTTATTTTAATTTTTATTTGATAAATTCATAAATTATATTATCTGCATAAATTATTATTCATTATGCATAAATTATAATTTGTATGCATAAATTATCTTATTTATTATTTTATAATTTATTACAAATAATATATTATATTTTTTATATGCATAAAATTTTATTTAATATAGTGTATTTATGTTCATTAAAAAATATATTTTATCTTTTCGGTTTTCACATTTTATCAAAACACCTACTAGAACTTATCTATCAAATCAACTTTTTAATTTCCATCATTATTGTTTAGTTCATCCAAACATCACTAGAACTAATTTATCAATTCAACTATTCATCAAGAACCTACTAGAACCCTTTTTTTTTAAAGAGTACTAGAACCCTGATTACCATCCAAACGCTACCTTAGAAAACTGATACTCTTGTTGCCAAAATTCACAGCTTATCTCTCAGACAATTGAGTCCTGGATAGATCTTACAGTGAGGAGGATTCCACACAAGAACAATAAGCACTAACTGATAACATGTCAGAAGTGTATGCACAAACTGAGGAACTATTATGTCAGAACAACTAGTAACAGTTATTATGAAGAACAGTAAGAGAAATTCTATTATTTTCCATCTGTACAACAACACATATACAAGAGCTCTACCTCTAAACATAGGTAAGACTGAAATGAAGACTAAAATCATGCCATAGTTATGTGAAGCGATGTGAGAAATTGGAAACCTAGCTATATACTCCTATTTCTAAAAAATACATACTACCAAATGAGAAACTTCCTAAAATAGCTAATTAATCTTGTATAGAATTTCTCATACTCCCACTTAAGCTGATGAATAGGTATTCTTCATTCCCAGCTTGAAAACTTGAGCTAAACCCACTTGGTAGGAGCATCAACGAGTTGATTATGTATTAATATTGTAGAAATCAATTTTCCATCTAACTTCTCTTTGATAAAGTGCTTATCAATTTCAATGTGTTTCAGAGCTATATTAATTGCAGAATTTGTTGTTATAATAGAGTTTCATGGGCCATCCCACTTAATCTTCAAATCTTGAAGAATGAGCTTCAACCAAAGTAGTTCACTTATATTTTGTGTCAGGGCTTTAAATTTAACCTCTTTAGTTGAATGAGCTACCACAATTTTTTTACTTCTCCATATTGCAGGATTTCCTCCAAGAAATGAGCAATATCTTGAAATTTACCTTTTATCAATAATTCATCCAGGAAAATCTTTTTTTTTTTTTTGAGAAANTTCTCCATATTGCAGGATTTCCTCCAAGAAATGAGCAATATCTTGAAATTTACCTTTTATCAATAATTCATCCAGGAAAATCTTTTTTTTTTTTTTGAGAAGCATCCAGGAAAATCAACATCATTATAAGTTTTCCTTCAAAAAAAAAAAAACATCATTATAAGCTTCAAGTATCAAATTTTCATTTCTTCTAAACAAGATACGATTTCCGGGTGTTTTGTTAATAATGCAAGACAAAAGTGTGGAACTAAAGTGGGCAGACCTTTTGTAGCACATGAATTAAAAGAATGAACACTAGATTTAAACTTCAAAGTAGCTTTGTGAAAGTGAATCTTCTAAGTGATGCAAAAAAACATTGAAAAACACATACATATGGGTCCTGTTTGAAGACCTTAAAGGGTCTAAATTAGACATAATTCAAATAAGATTGATAGAAAAAATCCAAATAAGCCTAGGGAACCTAAAAAGGGAAATAAACAAGTTAAAAGAGAAGGAAATCTTTTTCAAAAAAAAGAGAAGGAAATCAAAATTCTACTACTAGTTTTGTCGTGAATCAACTTCATGTCAATAACTAATTTGTAGTATGAATTCTCTCAATCAATTGTCCACACCTCAAAATTAGTTCGCCCTCGATTTGTCATAATCGTAGATTGATCTAGCCATTTAAATAGTCCTTTCCATATTTTGAATGTTGTCTTTCACTTGTCTCTTGAGTGAATTCGAATTTGATAATATCCACTTATCAAATAAAGTTTAGAGAATATTGTTGTGTCATGAAATTGGTCAAGCATGTCATCAAGACGTGGAATTGAAAACTTACAAGAAATGATAATTTTGTTGATTGCTCGACCATCACCGCACATCCTACAAATACCATTTTCTTTTGAGTGAGTAATGTTGGCGTCGGACAAGTGTTCGTGTTCTCTTTAATAATGCTTTCTCGAGCAATTCTTTCACATTTTCTTCTAGGATTTTATTTTCTTTAGGACTCGTGCGATAATGTGGAAGATTCAGTAAGCTTTATTTTCAGAGTGAGATTAATATGACACTGCATATATTTCATTGATGATAGCTCATTGGGAACAATATCTTGAAACTCTTGTAGTCATGGTTTGTTCTTCTTTTGGTAAACTTTTGTGAATCATAGCATTTTCTTGTTTCTAAAGTGAGGAAAGGTTCTTAGGCAATGGTTACTCGACCTTGTAAGGGGCAATCAAACCAACTCTCATACGAGCTCCCTGTAGATCACTCATTTGACCATATACTAGAGCTACGAAATCCTCTTCTAACTCTCTTTGTCATCATTAACCACAAACATAGTTTCTTGACGTTTCAAATCTTTTAGATGATATTGCAGGAGAAGTATTGATTGCGGTAGTTATTTAGCATGTATCTCGTCAAAGCTGATGTTTGTCAACAGTGTCCTAGAAATGATGGATGCTCGATTATTGTGGTCATGGTATCAAGTCTTTTCAACACCTCATCGAACGTGATGAAAAAGTTTTTTCCAGCTTACTAACAATATGGGCAATTAAATTCTTTTATACCATGGTGGATTTTCCTATGAATTTCTTCTTCTAGCTCCCCATGTAAGAAAGTATTCTTGACATCAAACTGATGCAACCACTGACAATAATTAGCAGCTAATGATATCAACACTCTTAACTGTATTCATCTTTGCAATATGAGAAATGCATTTATATAATCATTTCCAATGTTTGAGTTTAACCTTTGTTTACCAATCTTTCCATGTATCTCTCATTTGGATCCCTCTGCTCTATATTTCAACGTGTATAAACTCACCTACAACTCATTGGCTTCTTTATTTTAGGTAACTTCACCAATTTCCTTCGGAAAAACTTCACCAATCCTCGTCTAGTTCTTTCCTAATGCCTCCACATTCATAGCTTGTTTCCATTTTCCATTGGATAAAGCCTCAAATAAGGCGATAGGAGTGCCAATACTAATAAGGCTTACAACATATGCCTTATGAGTTGGAAAAATGTTCTTAAATGACAAAATGTGCAAGAGGTCACAATGGTCGCTTTGTGCACTTTCTAGTTTTTTATGTCAATTAGAAGGTCTTACACAAGATTATCAATAAAAGGTTAAAATTCTTCTAATGGATGATTAGAAAATGTTTACCTCATTCAAAGAATTTGAGTTGGACTCTTGGATTTGCATTGGTTTAGGAACATTTGCCTTCTTGTGTACACCTGGCCAAATCACACATTGTTAGGGGTAGAATTGACTTTTCTTGTGGTACATTTGCTCTTTCAAAAATGTATTCATGTAGAAGTGTTTCAACAATTGGTTCAAAACAAGTTCATAGTCATAACAACAGAAAGATGGATTCTTATGCACATGATTTGAACACAATGAACAAGGAGGTACATGTATATAATTTGATGTGTTAGATTCCCTAAAAAAAATAATTTGATGTGTTAGACAAAGAAATTTAAAACAAATCAATCAAAGAATATTCCTTATATTCTATAATAGAATTGTCTCCCTCAAAACGAGGATTAGTGAAGTAAGACTTCTGTTCATCGAATGTAGCCTTTGAGATAGGATTCACTTATTAAGACCTCTTGATCTATCTTTCCTTGTTACAACTATGAACATGGGTAAATGACACATTGAAAAATCCAAGAAGCAAAGTTTGTAGTGCTTAAATTTGGGTAGAATGTTGATAGCACATCCATGTCGCTTAAACCCAAAACTCATGAAAGCAAACGATTTATCAATTAAGTAGGCATAAGAACTGCGTCTCCCCAAAACATCTTAGGCACATTAATGTGAAACAATAATACTTTGATCCTCTTAAGAGAATCAACAATTTCCTCTTTGCTACCTCATTTTGTGATATTAACACGACAACTCATATATTATCCTTCTTAAAATAATCTCTTGCATTATCTGATCTAATCTTTTTATATTTGACTCCAAATTGATTGTTGATCTTGGAACAAAATATTGAGAACACAATACTAACATCATATTTTTGTTTAAGCAAAAAAATCCTAGTAACATGAGTGCAATCATCAATAAAGAAACAAATCATCTTGCAGAAATATTAGTAACAACTGATGGACCCCATATGTTAGTATAAATGAGATAAAAGAGAACAAGGTTTCTTTTAGTACTGATTAGAAAAAGGTTCACACTTTTGTTAAACAAGTTCACTCACCTCACATTGAAAACTTTCAACGTTTAAATCCTCAAAACAAAGAAGGGAACATAATTTTGATAAATCTAAAGGATATATGTCCAAGTCCACAATGGTGGAGTGAAGCTTTATCTTTATTGAATAGGATGAACTCCGATTTAAAGGAAGATGATAATTTTCCTGTAGTCATGTTCAATTGACTTTGTTCTTCAAGATAATAGAGGCACTTCCTTTCTCTAAGTTATGTTCAATTGACTTGGTGCTTCAGCATAGTAGAGGCCATTCCTTTTTCCAACATGTGTAATCATCCTCCTGAATTCTTCTCCTAAAATACACGATAACTATCGGGAAAAATCACATTGCATTACTAATCATGAGAGTTTTTGTATAAGACTAGGTTAGTGGACACTTTTGGAACATGAACATCTTTTGGGGTTAATGATGAGATTATTTTGACATTTTCAAATCCTGCTACATTGGTTAAGCATCCATCAACAGTTCTTATTTTCTCGTTGCTTGGGCATAAGGAGGTTGAGAAAATATCAGAAAAATGAATCATGATCGTAGATCCTGAATCCATGATCCAGGAGTTGGTAAGGGTTGTACTTGAGACGTCTAATCCAATGGAAGATGAAAACTCACCTGAATGTACCAAAGAACAAGTACATACAAATTCTTCATATTTTCCAAGACTACTAATAAGTGATCTCAACCTCATCTTGATTAAGACCACTTAGATCTTGGGTCGTGCTACTTTTGATGCATTTTGTGTTCCTATAGCCATGTGGGCTTGTCCATAATTTCATTGTTGACCTCCTTTATGACCCCATTCTCTGCTCAGTGGCTTCTCATGAAGCTTCCAACAGCTTCTCGGTCGTGGCTAGAATTTTTATAGTAAGTATATAATCCGCCACGATTTGGGAGATTTTGTTGACCACCTTCTTCAAATGTTGTTTCCGTCCTCAAAGTTTGTGGCTGATTTGTTGCTACTAGGAGCCACCATAGCTAAACTATCATAGACATGTGGTTCAAGGATCAACCCTCTTCTGCCTTCTTCACTTTGTATCAGAGCCACTACATTAAAATATGTAACCTCAGACTTCAGAAGAATTTGTATCATCACTTCTGGATTAAGTTCAGCCATAAAATCATAAACCCAACCTTCTAAAAAAATAAATCATAAGCCCAATCTTGTTCAATGAATTCCTTCAGAGTTGCTGCATCATACTAGTTGCAGGTTAGTAGTAATATTTCATGATAGCTCTAGGTAGAGGGCTGGTTGGGTGAACTGGTCAGACTGGTAATAATAATTTATATATTGTGTTTACACACATTGCCTGTGTATAGAGCAGTTCGGATATGCTAGTGACAGCCTTGTCGTGAGAGTTTTTGTACTGAGTTGTACACACTTGGGTTTAGTTCTTGTGGGAACTGGTGTGTGGTGTTGGCTATCATAACCAATCGGCCATTATAGATCCTGCTGGAAATGGTGTCTATGCGAGAGGTTGTCTATCACAGAATCCTATTATAATTCCCATGATAACTGTTACGATGTATTGATTATTATAGTTGGGAGCTGGTTTATACGGTTTATGTTCTGGTCTGAGAGTCAAATTGGTCAACTGTGATGATACAGTTTTGTTCCTGGCTTGGATAACGTGAATACATGGTTAGAACAAAAAAGTTCTTAGGTTTAAGAGCCAATCCACGTTCCTTTCTTCGTGCCCTATCCAATACATATGAAAGGTAGATGTGTGCTTGTATGCAAGGGTCAAACATCTACCAAAATTCTCCAAATTATTCAGAACTTCTTGAAACAAACTTTTTTAACTGGTTTCAGCTAAACCACAATTTTTTGATTTAAGTCAAATAGCTTCTAGCTTTTTTAGCTCTGGTTGGGTTCACTTAGCTCAAGTTTGCACAATTATTTTTGTAGGATCTTCTGCTTGTGCATTCAACAACATAACATTTTTTACACTAATTCTTTGACTGCTAGTGATGTAGACTTTGATTTGTTACAGAGACTGCTCCACTTGGGCTGAGTGAACTAAATTTGGCAACTGAAGTAGTCGAGATCGAAGATAATGAGACTCTAAATTCCAAGACAGCCTCAGCTATACCAATCATTGTTCTGGATGATCACGATGACAAAGTTTGGAATTACCTTGATCCTCAAGGCAATGAACAAGGCCCTTTTAACTTGACATCACTGGTCATGTGGAGAGGAAAAGGCTTTTTTCCTGATGATTTCAAGGTTTGGAGAACAGGCCAGTCCAAAGAGGATGGTATGCTGTTACTGGATGTACTTATGGAGAATGATGGATGAGTGTGGCGGGTATTGTTTTTGTCCAGATTGACTCGGAATGCTCTGCACCACATTTTTGGGGAAGTTTTGTTGATCCTGTTGGAATGCTCTGCAAGCACATTGGTTTTTGAATTTATGATCAAAGATGCTGTCATTGGCATATTAATTATGCAATTACTTAGACTCTGCTATGTTGTTCCAATATATCTGGTATCAAAATGACTATAATTGAATATCAATTTTTTGTTTCATTTAAACCTCATTATTTCAGCTGTATTAGTTTTTGTCGGTACCATTATTTGATGGCGTAGTTTTTTTTTCTGGGACGTCCGACGTTTAAGGAAAGCAAATCTTGATTAAATTGGTGATTAATGGCCAATAACTCCTTTGGATCATTTAAGGCTCAGAATTATTGATACGAAACCTAGCTTGATAGAATGTTTTCTGATTCATAGTAAATGCATCTTTGATTTAATTTGACTAGTGGTGCTTACGCTGTAGATAGTTCGCGGAACATCGACCAAGTTAGATGTAAGCCGCAAAAAAAGATCATAAGGATCATGTCAATATGAATGATACTATATTATGATGTGCATGCGGCATGTAGGCCAAATTTTACATTAATCAAAAGGTTTCGAGTAAGTTATAGTGAATGATGGCGGTTTAATTTTAACGACTTTAATTTGCATATGAATGTCTAAATCTTGTAGGTCTTTAAGTAATTAGTTTTTGTGTTTGATGAATTTAATATTATCTTAGTGAGTTAATTGAGCCTAACACGTATGATGTTATTGGCAGATGCGCGCACGCATATATATACATATATATATATATATATATATATATATATA
>LTAE01001662.1:0-32736 GCA_001647135.1 Pontederia paniculata | reverse complement strand
ATAATAATAATAATAATAATAATAATAATAATAATAATAATAATAATAATAATAATAATAATAATAATAATAATAATAATAATAATAATAATAATAATAATTTAACTATGAGTTTTAAAAAAGCTAATGCATATTAATAGATAACGGATATGAACAATAATTAATTGAATTATAAACTGATGGAGTTGTTATCTTACTCTAGTAATGTATATGTTTAGCATTAACTATACATTACATTGTTTGTGGATAAAATAGTTAATAAATACTTAATTGGGAAAGTTTATGCATGTCAATACTATTTCAACTTGGATAAAGTAATATGGATATAATTAGTGGAGTGAAATCAGAACACTGAACTAGTGGAGCAATATTATAGGCAACAACATAGAATAGCAACCAAGTAATGTAGCATCCAGGTTACCATAGTAATGACATCATAAAAATGATTAAAATGCATTTAAAGTTGATGCCTTTTTGTTTAATGATGTATATTAGGTACTGGTGGTACTAGCTTTACATATTAATGTAAATATGTGCTTGAGTATTATACCTTTGTTTATTCATGAATAAATGTTCAATGCTCAAAAACTTACTTGATTATTTAAAAGGCGATCACCTCCTTAAGTTATTTAATTAAGAATTATTGTTGGTTGAATAAACATGCAAAATATATTTGTAAACCATTTGATAAAGATAAGAATACATCATTAATTATTACAATAATGTAACAATAATTAGTATGAATAAAATGTTATCTACCATAGTTATTATAGTGATACTTTGACATATTAAAATTTGTGGAAATATCCTTCTATTTAATTCTACTTGTTCGATAAGGATAACAAATTGGTACAAAAACTTTGTAAATTATTTTGTTAATTTAGTTTGCAAATGAGCTTCAACAATATTTTTATTTGAGAATGACAAATATCTTTAAAATAAAAGTCGTATAATTTTATTGAGATCAGATAAATTGAAATAAAATTTCCTTGTTGAGGTGAGTAAATTTCACGAACTTACATGTCCACATCGTAAGTGGACTAGTTATTTCATTTCCTTAACTCATGCGACTAATTAAATAAATTAAAACACTTGATTGTCTTTAAGCTAATACGATAATATATGAGATTCGATTTTATGATGTTTTATTGATTTTCGTTATGTGATTTCAAAGGATTCAAATGTTATAATGCTATTCTCTTATCACGAATATTCCAGATGTATTATTGTGAGGAGTATTCATGAATCTTGTGTAGAAATTTATACTTTAAATATGAATTTATATCATCATGGTATTATGACACATCGTGCATACGCATTAGTGCATGCATGGTGTCTTGCGATGGAGCGAATAAAAAACTCACAGTGGGAGAGTCGATGGTGGTATCTCTCCCTTGTATGGTCGAGTGACTGCTCGTGTAGTCGAAATGATCTACATATTTTGGACAGGTGATACCTCGTGTGGACGAGAGATGACTACGTAGTCGAGATGGAGATCACCCGTGGAGGATGGTGATGTACTCGTAGTTGGCAAGGTGGTGTCATGAAACTTAGAAATTGGATCATGCATAGCATGTTTTAACTTTTTATATGGTTTGCAAGTACTTTCCTTTTAAAATAAGCTATGTATTGTGCTATGGAATAAGGTGTCCACTTCTATAAGAAAAGGGATATAATTATATCTTTGGCACTTGAGGATGAATTATCAGGATTGGATTTCCATTCATATTTGTTTCTAGTTTTCATAATTTGTGAAATCTTTATCGTCACTGAGTTCTTTATGTTCATCCCTCTATTCTGTTGATTATATATTTTGAAGGCGAGGAGATGATCCTTGAGGAGTGATGATTTACTTATGGAATGCTCATGGGTGTTTACATGGATAATAAGTAGGATTGTGTGTAAGAAAGATAAAAGAGGATTTCCTTATGTCTTTCCTTTCTTTGTTACTAAACGTAGAACTTAAATATTTGATTTTTGAGTCATCGTGTCCTTTTTGCTTATAATGATGTGTCAGAGTGTGAACTTCCATTTGGGACACTGGCCCATTTATATTTTTTATCTTATACTTTCATGATGTTATATGATTTGGACTTTGACTTGCACTCTTATGCATTTCGTGCCTTGATGGAATTTTAGCAAAGGTCAATGCCAAAACCTTTAGTAAATTAAAGAGTTAGTTTTATTAGAGCCGTTGAGTAATGAATTTTAAATTTGAAATAATGAAAGGTCGGTAACATCCCTTTTTGATATCTCAGCGGAAAGGCCTGAGAGGTACAATATGTTTATTATTATATGTTTATTTTGCGATAAGGCCCATGTGGATAAGGTCCACTTGTGCGTTTTGGGAGCATTACAATCTAAGTATCAGAGCATAAAGATGACTATAAGGTGTTAAGTCTAAGATGTCTAAGTGTATGTACAAAAGTCATGAGCAACCACCAAGTCCTAATGGTAAAACTAAGTGTAGTGTGTACATGCTATATGCTGGCTAATGTTGACCATTGATTATATGGTTTGCATAGAATGTAGATGCCTCCATGATGTTTGCCAAATGTGTTGGCATATGATGAGAGGAATTCTTTCGTTGATAACTTGATCACCACGTCACACAATGCCCATAACAAGAACCTAATCAATACCATTGAGAGGTTCATAATGCTCGAGCCACCAAAGTTTGAAAGTGATAAAGGGCCCGAGAAGGCTGAAGAATGCTAGAGGATGTGTCTAATATCTTCCGGACCATAGAATGTGAAGAGGAAAGGAATGTGGTTTTTGCCAACCAACATTTGTTTTAAGAGAAATATGGAATTGCAAACGATAAGGATTGGTGGAGTGCCGCATTAAAGACCAACTTCCATAACAAGGAGTACATTTCCATAGGATCACTTTGTGGAAGCATTTAAGGACAAGCACTTTCCCATGTACCTTAAGGATTAAAAGAAATGAATTCTTGTATCTTCAACAAGGGGACATGACGGTAGATTAATATTTGATCAAGTACCTTAAGTTGGAGAAGTGTAACAACCTCCAAAAGACGAAGAGGGCAAGTCAAGAGGTTTCTCAATTGAATCAAATTTGGATTGAGGACTACGGGGATAAGTTGTTGTGGTGAATCATGAATGACTTATGGAGTCCGCCACCGACTTGGAAAGGAATTTTAATGAGAGACCTAAAGTTTCCAAAGACAAAGCTCCCAAGAAAATTAGATGACAAGGAAAGAAATGGATTAATAAGCTTTATGACAAATCATTCTAAAAGAAAAAGAATTTCAAGGTTACAAAAGTGCTTGCAAACAATGTGGAAGGCTTCATGGTGGAGAATAATGCTTGAGAGAGAGTGTGTGCTTCAAACATGGCAGAAAAAGACTCTTTATTAAGGATTTTCCAAAAAGGAGGGTCGATTTCAAGAACAATAGAAAGGGCAAGTAGGACTACTCAAAAGACTATGGGTAGGGCTTACAATGTGCATGCCGAGGAGGCACCTTCAGTCCAATGACATAGTGCAATATATGCTTCTTATCGCGAGACACCATGCAGAAGTTCTTTTTTATTTTAGAGATATCTTTTGCGCCTACTTCTTTCTTTAACATGCATGAAGTAAAACTTAGGACTACGTATTATTTCTAGATTTAATAAATCCTATGGGTAGTATGTCAACTACGGAAGTAGTACTAAATGTGCCTATCATGGTTGAAGGAATGAACCTTTTAATTGAGCTGGTAGTCTTGCCCATGACCGACTATGATGTCATCCATGGAATGGTTTGCCTATAATCATGATGCCTATTTCATGTGTAAAGAAAAGAAAATATCAATGGAGCTTTGAAGAAGCCCCATTTAATCATCCGAGGAACCTCATCGAGTGTAAAAAATGTACTTGTGTCAGCCATGAAAATCACCAAGATGTTAAGAAAGAAATGTAGAAATTTCTTAGCAAGCGTTGTTAAAGCAAATGATGAACAAATACTTGGGTCAGAATATGTGAATGTTATAAGAAGTTTATAAATGTATTTTCCAAAAACTTTCCGGAAATACCACCTCATAGGGAGATTTATTTCACTACTGAATTACTACCGGGGGTGAGACCAATCTCATAGCCACCATTTATGATGGTATCACTTGTTATGCATGAGTTGAAGAATCAACTACAGAAGTTACTAGACAAGGGTTTTATTATACCTTGTGTGACATCATGGCGTGCACTATTTTTATTCATAAAGAAAAAAAATAGTTAATTAAGATTTGTATTGACTACAGAATGTTCAACAAGAAAATAATAAAAAATAAGTACCATTTGTAATGTATTGATGATTTGTATGACCAACTATCATCAACATCGATGCTCTTTTTTATATCCAAAGTGGATATCACAACTAAGTGTTGTCGAGCAAGATATACAAAAAAACATGTTTTGGTCGAGGGATGAACATTATAAAGTTCTTATTAAGCCTTTTTGGACTAATGAATGTGTATGCCACTTTTACATATATGCTCATTAGGTCCTATTTGAACAAGTTTGTTATTGCATTTGTTGTGACATCTTTATCTATTCGTCAAGTCTCAAAAAACATAAAGAACACTTATTGAGATGTGTTAGTGCCATTAAGAAGGCATAAGTTGTATGCCAAGCTCTCCAAATGTATTTTTTGTTGAAGGAAATTATGTTCCTAGGGCACATCGTGTCAAAGAATGACATTTCTATGGATCTCAGTAATATAGAGGCTATTATTGATTGAAATAGGCCAAAGACCATGACAATTATATGAAGTTTCTTGACTAGATATTACTGAAGATTCTATCAAGAATTTTTAAAGATAACATCTCCTTTGACTTAATTGACAAGAAAATGAGTGAAGTTTGAATGAACACCCAAATGTGAAGCAAGTTTCTTGGAACTCAAGAAGTGACTCACAACTGCACCTGTGTTCATTGTTACATTGAGAAGTCAAGAATTTGTTATCTATCGTGGCTTATGCCTCAAGACAACTAAGGAGCATGAAGTGAATTACCCAACTTGACATATTTTTACCGAAAGAAATTTAAAATGTTCATGGATCACAAAAGTTTGAAGTATGTGTTCTCACAAAAGGATCTAACATGAGGCAAAGTACATGGGCTGAATTTTTCAAAGATTATGAGTTTGATATTATGTATCATATATCTTGGCCGATGCTTTAAGTAGAAAATGGGAAGGCTCACTTGCATGTCTAAGGATTCACAAATATAATCTTCTTGAGATCATACTGCAATGGAATCCAACTCTTATTGATGGAAAGGTAACGTTGATGACACTCCATGTGATCCAATCAAGTCTGGTGAATAAAATAATTGAGGCTCAAAGGAATAATCCAAAATATGATTACATGATTTTCCTATGCATCAAGGAAACCACAAGATTCATCTTTTGCAAGGATGGAGGCATACGATTTAAAGATTGTTTACGAGTCCTAAATGACAATGTTCTAAGAAGAGAAATCTTAGATGAATGTTACAAATATGAGTTTATTATCCGTCCTAGAGTTACAAAAAAAGTTTTTGGTGAAAAGGCATGAAGAAGAAGTTGTCAAATATGTGTCAAGATGTCTTGTTTGTCAATAAATCAAGATTGAGCACAAAAAACTTTCTAGTTTGCTTCAACCTCTAGAATTGTCGAAATGGAAACGATAAAGTTTGACTATGGGAGTTGTAATGGGTCTATCTCAACCAAGAGTGAAAGTGACTTAATATAGGTAATTGTGAATACGTTGACAAAGTCAACTCACTTTCTGCTTATGAAGGCAAGTCACAATCTATGAAAAGTTTAATGAACTTTTATGTTAATGACATTATCTAATTTCATTGAATTTCTACATCCATAATGTCTGATAAAGACTCAATATTTACATAAAAATTCTAAAGAAGTTTGCGAGATGCATTCAAAAGAAGGCTAAATTTTAGCACAACTTTTCATCCACAAATTGATGGACAAAGTGGGAGGATGATTCAAACCCTTGACATATTAAGGGCTTTATTTCTAGATGCCCACTTAACCTTGGTGGAGTTTGGATATAATAATAATTGCCATGAAACTACCAATATGGCTCCATTGGAATATGATGCGAAGTGTGGGTTAAGATAGAAAATGACCTTGGGTTTGAAATACAGGTTAGGGCGGAGACATAGAGTCAAGCTTCTGTAAAAATTATCTTCACTTCAAAGTTTAATATTTATAAACCAAGCACACTCCTCTCACCGCAAGTATATGGCAATCGTCAAGTACTTCAATTATCGATCCACAAGGAAACTTTGTTTTCACGCCTCTACTTCCATGTTTCCACAAGCAAGCTTGGGTTGGGTCTTGACACTAGAGGTTCAAGCTCAATATCGGAATAGGTGAGGGGTAATCAATTGAAAGTACAAATAAGTTTTTGGATTTTTAAAATAGAAAATGCGAAAATTAAAAGAAAGATAAATTTAATTATGGGAGGACAACCGAACCTTTGACTCTACTCTGAATCTCATCCATCCGCTCTTTGATGTGAATATCTAAAAAGTCCCCCAGACTCTTACACCACGGTCAAGGCAATCCCGCTTTCGCGGTGACTACCCATCACCTTCCCATTCTCGCGGTGAAGGCTCAAGGCTTGACCAAATGCAATATGGCCATAGTCACACACTCTCTCTCAGGGAAGAGAGATCACCATCTTAAATCCCAATAAAAGAATTAAGTCGTGACACCCAAGTGCTAGAGGGGCACCGCCTCTCAGCGTGCACTGATCTCTTTTCCTAGGGGGACCTAAGGGTTCAGCTAGATACTCTCGCGGCGGTCACCTACTCAGCAAGCCCCACTCTCGTGGCGTATTCTCGTGGGCCGATTAAGATATTAGTTCCCCAAGTTACCTATCAAGCATCTCTCGAGGTCAAAGCTATAACTCGGTTAAGTCAATTCAAGATTGTTGCTGCTCACTCTGAGACAAACTCCGGAGGTGGCAACACTAGAAGACATAACCCGTACTAAAATTCTCCCAAACTTCATCACTAGCCTCTTAGCTCACTATGTGAAGGTGGCAACACTATATGGACCTTGTGGACAATACGCACTTGGGAAGAATTAAGCGAACAACAGGAAAATACAAAACACAAATCATAATTCATAGCGCAAGATCAAGTAGACGATATAGAAATGAAAACTTAAAACATTAGAGCAGATTAGATAAGAAATAGAGGTTACTCCAGGATTCTGACGATAAGAGTATAGCCGAACATCATGGGGCTAATAGATATAGGTTCAAAATGTAGTTCGGCCAACATGGTTCCTTGCCGGATAAAAACTAAGTGAAAAATAGAAAACTAAAGTTTGCCGGTGTCCGTCCTCTCTTCCTCTCATGTCCTGCGTCTTCTCCTTTTAAACAGTTTCCAGCCTTGCACCCCAAGTTGTGCGCGGTAATCTTCCAATAAAATCTCGGCCTAGGCTGTTACGACAGATAAGATCTGGGCTATTATGACAGGTAAAATCTTGATCTGAGCTATTATGGAAGGTAAAATCTCGGTCTTAGCTGTTATGGGAGGTAAGATCTGGGCTGTTATGACAGTTATCTTGGTCCCCAACTGCTACAAAGAAAGAAGGATTTGAATTTCAAACGTTCCAAATGCATAGAACAGGGAAGTTAGTTATAATCCCTCTCAAATTTGTTCAAAGTTCTAGAATTCAAATATAGATGTTGAATGTTTAAGATGTGCAAATGGATATAAATCAACAAATAACATTTAAAAAAATAAAGCTATGGACTAGCTTTTAAGAGGTTGGGTCCAACTTTTTGGGTATATTTTTTTTTGTCATCAAATTCCTCCAAATTTAAACTTTTCTCTGTCCTTAAGCAAATAAATTAGAGAATTTAAGACCAAAAACTAAGATTCGAATCCGATCATAAAATAAACAATGCATCAATTTACCCAGACCTAAGATTTTCAATCCCCAAGCACCATTTATAGATTATTAGCAGATTAAGACTCTGTGCAAGGATCACTGAAACCAAGGAGTAAGGCTTGCTCGAGAACTAATACCAATATGTTAAACTACTATGTTCAGCCTGTGTCTCAGAGCTAGGGCCCTTCCTCTGCAGGAACTAGATATTTAACTTAGCCCTCACTTGTTTTTCACCCCATCTTTTTCTTTACATGTTATACATTTTTTAGCTCAACCTACATGTGTTTCTCTAGTTGGGCAAGAATACTCAGCTTGATCCCCTCAACACGGGCCTTGCTTTTCTTCTGAGAATACTCAGCTTGGGTGTTGGAGGTGCAATGCATTACTCGTGTCATGGATAGAGGAGTAATCAAGTTTGGGTTTCCCACAACACTAGCCCACACATTTCTTCCGAGAATACTTTGGTAGGGGTGCAGAGGGTGTGAAGTTCATCACATACTCGAATCTCAGGGTAGAGATAAGCAGAGTAGGTATAACCATTCGGGCTCAGGTAGATAACACAAGTAGGTGGGGTGGACTTTTTTTATTCTTCAGGGCTTCCTTTTTCCATTAAATTTCAGATCGAGGGGGATAGAGGTCAAGCTTCTAGATCTAAGACCAGGAAATTTTCAAAAAAAATCAAAAATTTTGGATAGGTTGCCTAAGTTCTGATCTTTGTTCAGAACCAAGTTAGTTTTCAAAATTTGAATTTATAGGTGCTCAAGAAAATGAAAAACCCTACGTTGTGAGTTTTGAAACATGCTCATAATGCTCTCTAATTTTCACTTCAGTGCAAGCAAAAATAATTGAAGGCTTGAAAATGATCACAATTTAGGTTCCTAGCATCTATAAGTACAAGATAAGGTTCAATGGCTAGGGATTGACATTTTGATGCATCCTATGACAAATTTTCAAGGGCAAGGAGTGTACATGAAGATGAAAATAAGGGTATATAGATCGTATCATTGGCTCCCCCAAACTTAAATCCAACACTATCCACAATGTTGATTCAAGATGGGAGAAGCTATTGGGGTTCAGATGTTGGGGGGGTGGGATGTTGTTCAAGCCTCCTGAGTGATGCCGACTTTGCGTTTGGGCTAGAGGGGCCGTAGGAGAATGTGGGTTGTTGGCCTGGTAAACTGATGGTTCCGGGTTGAGGTTGCATGAGGGGTTGGATCTCACCNATGTTGTTCAAGCCTCCTGAGTGATGCCGACTTTGCGTTTGGGCTAGAGGGGCCGTAGGAGAATGTGGGTTGTTGGCCTGGTAAACTGATGGTTCCGGGTTGAGGTTGCATGAGGGGTTGGATCTCACCTCTAGGTGCTCTAGTTAACCCTCGAACTTTGAAAAGATCGGGTCGAACTAAACAAGTTGGCAACTTATTCCTACAAAAACAAAATTGTGTTAAGTAATACTCTAGGTTGCCTCTCAGAAAGCGCCATATTTAAAGTCTCTGGCTAGACTTTCGTCTTCTATGTGTCCTTAGGTATATCCTATGGTTGGGGTTCATCTTGTGATTCTTGGTTTAACCTAGTGAGATAGGCCTTGATTCTATGTCCGTTTACCATGAATAGTTCCCCTTTCTAATTTCTGAGTTGGACTACACCTGATGGATGAATATTGTTGATGATGAAGGGGCCCGACCATCTCGATCTCAACTTCCCTTGAAAGAAGCAGAGTTTGAAATTGAAAAGTAGCACAGGGTCACCTCCATTGAGCTTCCTTTTCTGGATCTGACTGTCATTCCACATCTTAGTTTTCTGTTTGTAGATGTTGACATTTTTGTAAGCTTGGTGCCGGATCTCTTTCCATTTCGTTCAGCTGGAGTTTTCTTTGATCACTAACAGCTTGTAGGTCGAGGTTGAGGTTCTTGATTGCCTAGTAGTCCTTGTGCTCAAGCTCGACTGGCAAATGACAAGCCTTCCCATATACAAGTCTATAGGGGGTTGCTCCGAAAGAAGTCTTGTAAGCTGTTCGGTAAGCTCACAAAGTGTTAGGAAGCTTGGAGCTCCAATCTTTCCTTAATCTCGATACCACATTTTCGATGATGGCTTTGATCTACCGATTGCTTACCTCAACTTGTCCGCATGTCTACGGATGGTAGAGGGTTGAGACTTTATGGTGGGTCCCATATTTTCTTAGCATTGCTTCAAATTGGTTTTCTAGAAAATGCTTTGCCCCGTCACTAATCAAGACTCGAGGCATGTTGAATCGTGGGAAGATAGTCTTCATAAAGAGCTTATGTACTGAGGTTGAGTCACACCTTGTAGTAGGTGTTGTCTCCACCCATTTTGAGAAGTAGTCGACCTCCACCAAAATGTACTTGTAAGGACCGAAGCTTGGGAAGGGACCCATATAGTCGACCCCCCATATGTCAAAAATCTCTATTGCTTGAATTCCTTTTTGAGCCATTTCCTGGCGCTTCCCTATGTTGCCTGATCTTTGGCAGCACGCTAAGACATAGGCACGAACATCTCTGAATGTGGTTGGCTAGTAGAATCCAGCTTGTAAGATCTTGATGGCAATTCTCTAGGTTCCACCATGACCTCCATGAGGTGGGGTGTGATAGTCGGCAATGACCTTGAGAATTTCTTCGCTAGCTATACACCTTCGTAGTTGACCATCTGGGTACTCCTTGAAGAACAAGGGGTCATCCCAGAAGTAACTTTTGACTCCAGAGAAGAATTTTCTCTTCTATTGCGGGGTAAGGTCCGGTGGTACCACCTTGGCTGCCAAATAATTTTCTATGTCTACGGATCAGGGTGGACCTTGGCTGATAAGAGCTAGCAAGTAGTCGTCAGGTAATAGATCCTGGATGGGGATTGAGTCATCTTTGAATTCCGAAGGTAGTTGTAGCCTGGATAGATGGTCGGCGACTTGATTTTCAGCTCCGCTTCAATCCTGAATTTCGAGGTTGAATTCTTGCAAAGCCACCATCCATCTGATTAGCCCGGGCTTGACTTCCTTCTTAGAGAATAGGTGCTTCAACATCATGTGGCCAGTATGCACGATCACCTTGTAGCTGATGAGGTAGGGTCTGAATTTGTCCATGGCATAAACCACAGCTAGCAGCTCCTTCTTAGTGGTTGTATAGTTTTTCTGGGCAGGGTCGAGTGTCTTGCTAGCGTAGTAGATGACATGGTGGAGCTTGTCCTTCTTTTGACCTAGGACTGCTCCCACTTCGTTGTCGTTGGCGTCGCACATAACCTCGAAAGGTAGGGTCCAATCTAGAGGTTGCATAATTGGAGCTGAGGTCAAAGCTTCCTTGATTTTGTTGAAGGCCGAGAGACAAGCTTCGCCAAATATGAAGTTGACGTCCTTGTGCAGCAGATTCGTCAGAGGCTTGGCTATTTTGAAGAAATCTCGGATAAACCTCCGGTAGAAACTGTCATGTCCCAAGAATCCTCGGATATCCCTGACATTTACAGCTGGGGGCAGCTTTGCGATTCACTTCAATCTTCGCAGGGTCCACCTCAATGCCTTGGTTCGAGATCACGTGCCCCAAGAACACACCTTGCTGAACCATAAACTGACATTTTCCCAGTTCAGCACCATATTAACTTTCCTGCACCTGCGCAACACTTGTTCAATATTTGTTAGACAACTAGAAAAGGAGGGGCTATAGACTGAAAATTCGTCCATGAACACATCCATAATCTTTTCAATATAATAAAAAATATAGCGGTCATGCATCTTTGTAAGGTTGCGGGTGCATTACAAAGATGGAAAGATATTCTCCTATAGATGAAGGTGCCATAGGGACAGGTGAAGGTGGTCTTCTCTTGATCGGCTAGTGGATGGGTATTTGGAGGAAGCTCGAGAAGCCATCTAGGTAGCAGTAATACTCGTGTTTGGCCAGCCTTTCCAACATCTGATCGATGAAGGGTAAGGGGAAATGGTCCTTCCGGGTTGCTTTGTTTAACTTCCTAAAATCTAGACACATCCTCCAACTTGTGGTGGTTCGGGTCGAGATCTTTTCTCCTTTATCATTTTCAACTACGGTTCTACCACCCTTTTTGGGACAACCTGGATCGGGCTGATATAGTTGCTATTCGAGATATGATAGATTAGGTCGGAGTCTAAGATCTTGAGGATTTCCTTATTTACTACCTCTTGGTGGCTTCCTTGTACCTCCCTAGTACTTGAAGTAACTAGTCAATTTGGTTAGAGGTAAGGGCGGAGCTTACTATCACAGGATAGGTGGAGTTCAGATCGAGAAACTCATACCTGAGGGTAGAGGGTAAGGGCTTCTTAGCTACTGAGGGTTTTTTCTGAAGTTGAGAAGTTGGGTTGCTCTCCCTGGTTGAGATTTCTACTCGGTATGCTGTTGTAAGTGGGATCTGGTCTTTGTCATCAGATTCGAGGAGCCTTGTGAATAGGATCGATTTGGGTTCGTCCAGTAGTTTATTAGGTAGGGTCAAACTTCTTTGAAATGGGTCCTCTGTGAGGATCACTACTAAAACCTCTTTGATTACTTCATCGATAGGACTTGAGACCTCATGAATAATGTCGTAGGAGGGGTACTTTATAGCTTGTGCTAAGTTGAACTCGATTCTATCTTCCCCTAGTTGGAAAGATAGCTTCCCATTTCAGACGTCGATGATGGCTCCAGCTCTAGCCAGGAAGGGTCTTATCAAGATCAACAGTATGTTGACGTCTTCTTCCATGTCTAGGACCACAAAGTCGGTCGGAATGTAGAACTTCCCGACCTTGATAGGTATGTCCTCTAGGATACCTTTGGGGTACCTCACAGATCTATCAACAAGCTGCAATGTCATGTTGATGGGTTGCAAATCTCCAGCGTCCAACTTCCTACACAGAGATAAAGGAATTAGGCTGATGCTGTTATAAAAATTGCCTTCACTTCAAATTTTAATATTTATAAACCTAGCACACTCCTCTCACCGCAAGTATATAGCAAACATTGAGTACTTCAGATATCGATTCACAAGAAAACTTTGTTTTACGTCTCTGCTTCCACTTTTCCTCAAGCAAGCGTTGGTTGGGGCTTGACACTAGAGGTTCAAACTCAACCTTGAAATAGGTGAAGGGTAATCAATTGAAAGTAGAAATAAGTTTTTGGGTTTTTAAAATAGAAAAATGTAGGAATTAAAAGAAAGATAAATCTAATTATGGGAGGACACTAGAATATTGGGTTCACCTCTGAATCTCACCCATCCACTCTTTGACGTAAATATCTAAAAGTCACCCAAGCCCTTACACCACGGGTCAAGGCAATCCCGCTATCGTAGTGATTGCTCTACCCTTCACCTCCCCACTCTCGCGGTGAAGGCTCAAGGCTTGGCCAAATGCAGCCTGGCCATAGTCACACTCTCTCTCAGGGAGGAGAGTTCACCATCTTAAATCCCGATAAAAGAATTAAGACTTGACACTCAAGTGCTAGAGGGGTACTGCCTCTTAGCGTGCACCAACCTCTTTTCCTAGGGGGACCTAATGGTTCAGCTAGAGTACTCTCTTAGGTCGGAGTATAACCCCACTCTCGCGACAGTCACCTGCTCAGCAAGCCCCCCACTCTTGTGGCGTATGCTTGCGGGCCGACTAAGAGATTAGTTCCCCAAGTTACCTATCAAGCCTCTCTCGAGGTCAATGCCATAACTCGGTTCCCCTCTTTATCCAAATCTATAAGTCAATTCAATATTGCTGTTGCTCGCTCCGGGTCAAACTCCAAAGGTAAGGGTCGACTCTCACCTTGCCCCTACCTCAAAAGATATACCCTGGACTAAAATTCTCCCAAACTTCATCACTAGCCTCTCAGCTCACTGTGTGAAGGTGGCAGCACTATATGGCCCTTGCGGACAGTGAACACCTAGGAAGAATTAAGCAAACAAAAGGAAAACACAGAACAAAAACCATAAATCATAATTCATAGCATGAGATCAAGTAGATGATATAAAAATGAAAACTTAAAACATTAGAGCAGATTAGATAATAAACAGAGGTTCCCCCTGGATTCCGGCGATAAGAGTCTAGCCGGACATCCTGGGGCTAACATATACAAGTTCAAAATGTAGTTCGCCTAACATGGTTCCTTGCCGGAATAAAAACTAAGTGCAGAATAGAAAATTAAAGTTCGCCGATGTCCGTCTTCTCTTCCTCTCGTGTCCCACGTCTTCTCCTTTTAGGTAGTTTCCAGCTTTGCGCCCCAAGTTGTGTTCCAAGCTGGCTGTAATCTTCCAAAACTATCTCCTAAAATCTCGGCCTAGGTTGTTAGGACATAAAATATCTGGGTTGTTATGGCAGGTAAAATCTTGATCTGAGCTGTTATGGAAGGTAAAATCTCTGCCTGATCTTTTATGGTAGGTAAGATCTGGGTTGTTATGACAGTTATCCTTGTCCCCAGTTAAGACAAAAAAGAAGGAATTTCAATTTCAAATGCTCCAAATGCATAGAACATGAAAGTTAGTTATAATCCCTCTCAAATTTGTTCAAAATTCCAGAATTCAAATGTCAAGATGTTAAATGTTTAAAATATGGAAAATGAATATAAATCAACAAATATCATTTACAAAAATAGAGCTCCAGGCTAGCTTTTAAGAGGTTGTGTCCAGCTTTTTTGTTATATCTTTTTTTGTCGTCAGAATATTTATATGGAAGTTTTTGCAGGTCTCCAACATGTTGGACAAAGGTAGGAAAAATAAGACTTTTTGGATCACAACTAGTGAAAGATTGCTCTAAGAAAATTGACTTGACTAGAAAAGAATATTAGAGGCATAATCTTAATTCATGGATCATATCATGATCAACATAGCATAATCATCATATCATAAAATATTTCATAAAATATTTCATAAAATAAGGCCTTTATAACATAAAGTATTTCATACATAAATATAAATGTCTAAGCATTTTATGTTTGTCCACCATTCTTTACTTTCTTTATATCTTAGTCATATGATCCTTAAGAGTTCTTTTTAACTCAAACATCACTAGCCAAGATATGACAAATAAATAAATCTTTATCATATGATCCATTCATATTTATATTGAAAAGTCTTGGATAACATAAATACATTACATGGTTAGCTAGGCTAACCCTTCTTTGGAATCCCTTTGGAAAGTATAAACACCATTGCTAGTGAGAAACTTTATTTCCTCCTTTTATCGATGAACCAAAGGTAAATTCTTTAACATTTTGTTGTCTTTGCAATGCATCAATCATAGTAAGAAAAGTTGCATCTTCTAACCTAATTATTGCTTGACGTGCAAAATGATGTCAAGGTGATAATGATCATCAAACAAGACTTCCATTCATAAGAGTTTGGACAACCCGAATCTCATCGCGCCTTGTAAAGGTTCACATGTTGATTGTCATGATTAAGATAAGATAATGAAAGAAAGAATAAAGTAGGCTTGAATGTACTGACCATTGCACATCTTAATGCGACTGATGTTCTTGCTAATCAAAAGATACGACTGAACATGGACCAACTATATACTACAACCACTACGCATCTTGATGGTGCGACTAACTGGTCCATGATTGAAATTATTGTTACTGAAAAGGTAATTAAAACATAAAGAAAAAGGAGAAAGTAAAGTAAATGTTAGTACTGAGATTTATCTATTCCTTGATATTATTTTAATATATGCTTTATTCTATTGATTATTGTTATTACACATTGGGCTTCATTGCTCATAAGATATTGTTTTTCCCTTGCTTTTGATTTTGCAGGTGAGGGAGGTGATGATGAATAGATGATGGCACTGGTGGCACAAATCTTGGTGATGACTAAACTTGCACATGATAGGAGTCTAGCTTGAGTCAAACTGCTCTTTACAGAGATTAATTAGTTTTATCATTTCTTTTATGAAACAATGTAAAAGGATATTTTATCTTGCTAGACTGTGTTATTAAATTTTATTTTAAAGTTATCGCTTCCGCATGTTACTGACTAGTCTTTTGGTCAAAGTCAAGTCAAAGAAGTATTGTCGTAGCATCTCCATGTTTATATTCTGCCATGTGGCAGGATGTAGATTTGGGAGCGTTACAATAAGGTATCAGAGTCTAACGAGAGGCACTTCTTAGCTGTCTATAAGTGAATAGATTGCAATCATCATTATCAGTCACAATGCCATCAAAGAAAAATATAGGTAAAGTCCTAAGGAGGTTATTAATAGAGAAGTCATTGTTTTAATGTTTCCTTACTTGTTGTCAATGTGGATGGCTCCTCATCGACGTACTAACAATCGACAGGCAGGAGTAAATAAAGACGAGGCACTTAGCAATAACTAGGCCTTAGCTACTCAAGGTCAGCAACCTCAAGGAGGTCAACAAATCTAGCAAGCTAACGATCCCAAGGATACCATCCAGTAGTTCCTAAAACTTCACCCTCCCCAGTTTGATGGTAGCGACGATTTTAATGAGGTCGAGAGGTGGCACCAAGGAGGTAACCTTCGCACTAATGTGGTACGCTGAGGACAAAAAAGTCCTATACGCGGCTCATCAACTAATAAAAGATGCAAAAGACTGGTGAAAAACACTAAGGCCATCAACCTATCATATAATGAGACAATCACATGGAAGGAATTCAAGGATGCCTTCAAAACCCGCTTTTTCCTAGCATTTGAACATAGCTTAAAGCAACGTGAATATCTGGAATTGAAACAAGAAAACCTAATGGTGACACAATACCTAAGGAAGTTCACTCATTTGGAAAAGTACTGTGCACTATCAAAGAATGATCGAGATCAGGCGGATCAATTCATTCATGGCCTAAGCCCAAACTTAAGAACAAAAATTCTTGGAGGTAACTGCAAGACCCTTAATGAAGCGTTTGAATTATCCAAGCGAATAGAAAGGGATAACTTGATGCGCCAAAAGGAAATGAAAGAAAAGGCTTAACTACAAACGCTAGAACAAGAAAGGCCTAGATGGGATGAGCGCTGGCAAGGCAAGGCACCCAACTGGAGGGACCAACATTGTAACGAACGCCCGCGACCCTACGAACATCACGAGGGACCACCGCCACAAGAATAGGACAAGAGGCATTGCCTGCACTATCAACGATACCATCCGGGTGAATGCCGCCACCAATCTGGGGCATACCTTCATTGTGGGAAATTTGGTCACATGAGTGCCCAGAAGAACCGAAGAATGACAAGCAAAGACCCCAACAAAGTGAAGGTACCCTAAGGAGGGTACAAGGAAGGGCTTATGGAATGCAAGTCGAACGAGAGCCACACTTTTATGACACTTTAGGTAACCCTACTGAACCTTAATGATTAAAGATGAACTAGTAAGATTTACTATTGTTGAATTCGAGGATAAATTCATTTTTAAGGAGGTTATTATGTAATACCCCACAGTTTCGAATATAAAAAAATAAATTTTAAAAGAATAAAAGGAAAGATAAAGTAAAATAATGTAGGATATGATTAGGATTAGGAAAATGATAGAGTCAAATTATTATCCTAATCTTTTAAGATTCCTAATGCTATCCAAATTAGTTCCTAAAGGACTCCTAATCACAAGTGAAACATGATATATTAAATTAAGTTGGACTTGAATTACAAAAAAACCTTAACAAAAGAGGGTTAGAGGAGAGAGGGCCTTATTATTTGTCTCCTAAGTCTAAAGCACCAGATCTCTCTTTCTCTCCTGGTGGAAGAAGAAGAAGACACCGTGAAAGAGGAAAATCAAACCAAGATATGTAAGTTAAAGGATCAACTATAGGATACTGCATATATTGATTTAATATATTAAGGATGATCTCGATCGGGCATGGACCGTGTGTAATACCCGTAACTTAAAAAAAGGAAGAAATATTTGATTAAATAGATAATATTTTAATAGTTGGACTTCCAATAGGAATAGGATAAATAGAGATAAGGTTAGATTAACTGAAAAAAATTAAAGATAGAGTTAGAGATAAGAGAGGAGTTTGTGTAGGAAAAGAGATGTGTTGAGAGCCTATATAAACACCTATGGGAGAAGAAAGCCCTCTTTATTTTTCCCCTCAAGGTTGAAGCCACCGTAGCCTCTTCTCTCTCTCTCTTCTCTCTCTCTCTCTCTCAAAAGGTGATTAGGTAAGAGCTTGTCTCTTTTCCTGTGTTGTCTTTTTCCCTCTCCTCTTCTCTCTCTCTCACCTTAGGATTGAGAACGTGAAGGGAATTTGTAGAACTTGGAGCAAGGAGAAGAAGACAAATAAAGTAGAGAAATTCTTAAGACCCTACAAGACACGGTATGTAAATAGGCGGATCCCTCTAGATAATTATGGTTATGTTAAATAAATTGCATGTTAGGGTTATATTAATTATTGAGATGATGATGCGTGTTTTAACCCTAGAAATAATATTTAATCTGGCTTGAGTGAACGATAAAGTTTCTTGCGTTATCATGGCCATGAAAGAGGGTTTCACGACCGTGATGACACCGGTCACGACCATGAAGACGGCTTCATGACCGTGAACCTATGTTTCACGGGCCGTGAGGTTGCATCACGGGCCGTGAAGGGACTAAAGGGCCGATAGATTTCGCTCTGCAAACCGATCACGGGCCATGATAATTGGTCATGGGCTATGAAGGAACGAAAAAACCTCGACAATTTGACCGTGATGATTGGCTCGTTCGTGAAGATGATGCACCGTGAAGGATCGCGATGCCTACGGACGCTGTGAAGTTGCAGTTATGGGCTGTGAGGATACGTCAAGGGCCGTAAAGGAAGGCCATTAAGATAACTTCATGAGCCGTGATGATTTGTCACGGGCCATGAAGGACGAGTCACGGCCGTGTAAGTTTATCACGGGCCGTGAAGCCGAGTGTCACGGCCGTGAAATATATTTCATGGGCCATGACAGGCTTGATGATAAGGAGATGCTAATACTAATTTTAATTAATCCATGAATGATTAAGGAAGAAGTTATTCTAAGTATTGGAAATATGTTTTATTTGATATTTTATCCTATCTCATGAATATTAAGGATTAATTATGTGGACATGATAAAGGGTCACCATGCTTCACCTAAATCAAATGTTGAGGCCGCCATGCATTGATGATTGGAGCGACAAAGTTATTAATGATGGGGGATGGTAGACCAGTTGCTACCAGTTCTTGTTGTCTGGCCTTCTCCCCGCCTTGCGACGAATGGATCACTCGAGCATCCTTATCGGTCATGGATAGTACACCCCTTTGACCTATTGGCACGACCTCCAAGACTCATGAGCCACTTCAAAGTCATCCAAAGCAACCCTCAAAGTAATCTCAAAGTCACTAATGGGATAAGTCAAAGATAATCAAGATAACCACTTGGACTAATTATTGCATTTGCATCTTGCATAGAGGGCTAGGGTATTACTTGATGATGATTCATGATGAAAGTCAATGATTGATGTAAATAAATGAAATGAAAGATAAAGCAAAAATGATGAACTAATGATGATTATGTGTAGTAATTGATAATTGACCATTGGTCATAGCTTACTCCTTATGTATACGCTCAGAGTGATTGATGTTTGACCATTAGTCATAGCTCATTCCTAATGCAAGTAAATAATGATATTCTAATAATGATGAAAGAGGAGTTATTTATAGAAAGATGATAAGTTTAAGATGATGAAAGTAAAGTAAGATAAAGATGATCAAAGAAAGACTAAAGGAATAATTGATATTTTGACTTTCTGGTCATTAGCTTATTCCTGCATTTATTCATCATGTCATATTTATCCATTGTTGCCTTACATACTGGGCGTAATTGCTCATGGTGAATTTTCTTTTCCCATTATATTGGATCCTACAAGTGATTGATTTGCAGGTATGATGGCTGGTGGTGCATGCAACGACTGATGCTCGTGATGGTTGACTTTGCACATGTCTAATGGTCCTATTAGTGTCTCTTCTCATGTATTAGTATTTTCTATAGAGTTGTATTAGCTGCATTAGAGACAGTTCATTTATGTCAGACTTCCGCTTTATGTTATTTTATGAAAAGAGTTTCTTTTAAAGTTTTAAGTTTCTTCCACATTTTATTGACTGGTCTTATTAGTCAACCACATGGTCAAGTTTATGTATGATGTGTAGCGCTCTCAGGAGGGCATTCTGCCACATGGCGGGGTGTGCTTCTGGGGGCGTTACACCGTGTCTTACCCGAAATGGCCTGGGTTCAAGCATATACCAGCCACATAATCAAGGACGCGGGTCGTGTGTCACCAGACGAAGAAGGGATGACTGGACATGGGTCGCATTGCATGCCACCACAGACCGTGTCTGATTGCCGCACCGTTCTCCACCTGGACATCGTTCGCATTATCCCACGTCACGGGTCATATCTCCTGCATCATAGAAACTGCGTCGAGCGCGACATCGATCGCGTCTCGTTAGACAACTAGGAATGCTAGGAACGCGAGCTACATCATCATCGGATGCGGGCCGCGCTTCGTGCACCATCTAGGATATGAAACACAGGCCATCTCGCCCCTTGACAAGGCTGGTATTCCATTAAGTGGAATAGTTATAGTTAAAAACCCTAACCTGACATGTCCCAGGTTTTACCCACCACGGACCATGACGATTGATACCAATATGCAACGTATCGGACGCGGGATGTTTTAACTCAGGAAATGAACGCACCTACTAAACCAGACCGGGTCTTCTCCGACGGGGATTGTTTCTGAACCCCACTGTTCTCCTTCTCAGACACGGGTCGTGTTCTGACTGATTAAAGTTGGTCCTATTATTGTTCTATAATATTGCTAATCATGATGATTGTTTTCCTAGGTTACCCTAATCTTCACCACTAATGATATAACCTTAAAAACTGCTAATGCTTGTGATTGAAATTATCCGCATGAAGAGGAGGGCCCCGCCGACTGCGAGATTTATATCGATGCAGAATTTATTGCTGACTGCAGGATTTACCCCGACTACAAGACTGGACCCAACTGATTTCTACTGATTCATGACCTAGCTAGTCGTGCATGCAGTGGGGCAACTCGAATCTCATCGCGCTGGTAAAGGTTCACATATTGATTGTCATGATTAAGATAGGATAATGAAAGAAAGAATAAGCAGGCTTGAACATCCTGACCATTGCACATCTTAAAGCGACTGATGTTCTTGCTAATCAAAAGATAGAACTGAACATGGACCAATTGTATACTGCAACCACTGTGCATCTTGATGGTGCGACTAATGGGTCCATGTGAAATTATAGTTATTGAAAAGGTAATTAAAAGGTAAAGAAAAAGGAGAAAGTAATATAAATGATTGTACTGAGATTTATCAATTCTTATATATTGTTTTAATATATGCTTTATTCTATTGATTATTGTTATTACATATTGGGCTTCGTTGCTCATGGGATACTATTTTTTCCTTGCTTTTGATTTTGTAGGCAAGGAAGGTAATGATGAATAAATGATGGCACTGGTGACACAAACATTGGTGATGACTGAACTTTCACATTATAGGAGTCTAGTTTGAGTCAAACAGGTCTTTACAGAGTTTAATTAGTTTTATCTTTTCTTTTATGAAATGATGTAAAAGGATATTTTATCTTGCTAGACTATTTTATTAATTTTATTTTAAAGTTATTGCTTTCGCATATTGTTGGCCAATCTTTGGTCAAAGTATTGTCTAGCGTCTCCAAGTCTATATTATGCCACGTGACGGGGTGTGGATTTGGGGGCGTTTGATGTATGCATTTTATAACATATTTTAGGGCTTGCATTAGGCATGTTTCTGGATTGTTCTGTCATTGCATGCATCTATTTTTTATTCTATTTAATTATATTCTTCAAAGTCCAAAATCTACTCTTGTTTGGTGTAATCTTGCAGGAAATCATCAGGAAAGGCTTAGGAAGAGCTCAGATGGACTAAATTTAGAGAAGGCCCGAATTCTCGAGAGAAATCACTAACTCCAGGGTTCATCACGGGCCGTGACTACATTATGGGTCGTGACGAAGCCAACAGCAGCAACAAAAGCCTAGTACCATTACGGGCCGCAAGGAGATCAGTTGCTACAATCTGTCAGGAGTTATCACGGGCCGTGATATCCGTCACATGCCGTGAAGAAACCCATTACGATGCATTACTGATTGTCACGACACCCGCAACAAGCACAATTCCACCCAGCGGACTTATTACGGGTCGTGATGGCTTATCATGGGTCGTAACAAGAAACATCACAAAGTGTAACATGCATATCAGGACCTTGACAATTGCGATCTGTTATGAAGAATTCAAGTTAGGGCCGTGAAGCACTTTAACGGGTCATAAGTTGAAGAGATGACAAGCGTGAAACTGCATAACGCCCGAGTTCGGGTCGTGAAATATTGTTACGGGCTGTTATGACAGAACTTATGGGTCGCGATATCCCATCACGAGTCGTGAGACATTTACGAAGACCCGAGTTGATGTTGGTTTAAAGACAATTCAACGGCCAGAAAGATTTCTATTCGTTCAGACTTTAGAGATGCGATTTTGTCGATACTTGAAGAGGTTCCCAAGGTTTTTACTAAGAATTATCACAACCCTTGATCTCAAAAGAGAATTGAATCACAATAAGCCAATATACAACCCTAGGAAACCCTAGGGTATATAAAGACTTTATTGACAACCAAAGAAGGAGGCAAGGGTAGACGAGAATATTGAAGCCATCAACCAGTGCAAGAACACCAGAGAGCAGAAGATATTCCGAAGGTTTGCTGAGGAGGAGAAGAAAGTCATCCGTTAAGGAGTCTGTCCGGATTCTGTTCAACTTTCTAGAGGAGTAACTTCCTTGTTCCATTATATGTTTGGAAAAATTATTATGTAATTAGAACAATTTATTCTAGATATTTTTTGTATTAGTTACCTTTCTTTGATAACATTGCTACTACAAACTCTGTGCAATTTTCGTAATCTTTATTTGAATTGATTCTTTATGAACGTGATAGCTTGAGATTTCTGAGTATGAACTATTGATTTGCAATTCATGTCATGCGATTTTGATCCGTTAAGGGCGTTGTCGTTTGTGGTCTGTTAGGTCAACCCGTTAACGGTGATTTAATAGTCTAGGGAGATAACTTATTGCATCTTGTGTTCTCTTCCTGAGAGTAGATCCGTTAAGGGGTATTATCTGGATAGATTAATATAAAATAGTTGAGTTATCCGTTAAGGGAATTCATACCTTAAGTTTGCCTAACCATATAAAGAACCAAGAGTAAATTTCAACATCATATACGCCTGCCGTATAGAGTTCTGAGTACTCATCTGAAGTTAGTATCGTCCAGACCCTAGTCCTCATCATTTTCATTGTATTTAACCATTTTATTTTAGTTTGTTTAGTTTCTGGAAGTTCATAAATCACCCATCTTATGTTTGTCTCCTATTAACCTCTAGGATTAGATTGTTACTTAGTTCCTCATGGATTCGACACTTTACTCTATCACTTTATTACTTGTTCGACTAGTGCACTTGCTAGCAATTGATTTTGCCGTGCTCGCATTTTTTTGCATCAGCATGACATTATCATTATATGTCATTGATAATAATGTGATTATATACTAAATATTGTACAAGGATATGATATCTTTCCAAATAATATGATATTCTCAAAGGATGATATGATATGATTTGATTTATACAATAGAGTCATACATTTCTATGCCATCAATACTTGCATTAATATGATAATCTTGCTCAGTTGGACATATGTATTGTAAGAAATATATGTTTTCACAAATCCTAATGGGTTGATATGTCTATTTTGTAGGGATAAAATGATATGATATTATTCGAAATAAAATTTGATGGAGGTGTATTCCACTTAAGTAGGGCATACCGTGCATCCTATTTCTTGGACCATTAAATCTGAGATATATGGTTGAAAAAATATGAATTTTAAATAGACTATTTATTTTTAACTACGCATCTCGAATCTGACAGTCCATAAGATTGAAGGCACGATGTATCCTACTTAAGTAGAGTACACATCCATTAAACCTTCGGGATAATATGATAACCCAATAATACATGATATTTTTTGTTGATACCCAAGGGGTATGCCTATTTATAGATGATTGATATGATATGACATGTATACATGATTCTTGTATATGTTCACTTCAATAGAAATGTCACATCATGATACCAATTATTATATTATGATAACTCTATATTAAATAATATATTTTAATGTTCTCATAGTTATATGGTACAATATTTTGTTATTTGATATGTCTCAATGTATGTTTCAATTATTATATGATAAGCTTCAAGTTATAAAACATGCTTCAAAGTTATTCTATATATTATATTATATTAATATTAATTATATTATATTATATTATATTAATTATATTATATTATATGTTTCAATGATACACGATAGAAATGTATATTAATTGTTAAGTTGACAAGAACTTATTTGATATGATTTTATGAACATTATAGACATGATTATGTGTGTCATGAACTTTTTACCTATGATATTGTTATACGAGTTATAAGTGTGCTTCATTTTAGAATTGTATAGTTTCTTTTTATAATCAAGATTTATATGATTTTTTTTGCCCTCAAGCCTTTGCCCATGGAAAATATGTATATGTGTTTCTATATATATATAGGTCCTATAGGTTGATAGAGGATGGTTGATGTTCATGACATGATTTGGCACATGGAACGACGTCTTGTGGAGTTTTAAATTATTTGTACCATAGGTTGACTTCGTAATTTTAATATTAACCTATAAATGCAGAGTAACATAAATTGCTTATATCCATTTATGACTAGAAGACACAAGAAGGTCATATTATTATATAAGCTTTATTGTGAGATTATAGTAGCATCAACCAAGCTTTCGAATTAAAATCTTTCTTCTTTTGCGGCTTCCACTATCTCGAGGGTCGAGTACATAACACTAACTAATTCATCAAAGAAATATTTTGGATGATTTCTTTTACTTAAAATAGTTTTAGGCATTTACTGTGAGGTTTTGTTTTTTAAAACAACTCGTTTTGTTGAGGTGAAATAGGAGTTAAAAAATTATGTACAATTCCATTGTTCTCACCATCATGATTACTTTTAATTTTGAAAATCATAAGTTCTATTTCATGTGAACTCTTTTTACAACTTTGAAAACATATTGATTTGTGCAAGAAAAATCATCCAAATAAAACAAGAGAAATCATCCACAAGCACAAAACATATTTCTTGCAATCATGGCTCATAATATCAATGGGACCAAATAGATCTATATGCAAGAGTTCTAAAAATCTATTAGTACTAAAAATATCCTTGAATTTGAAAGAAGATTTTATTTAGTTTCTCTTTAAACATGAATCACAAATAGTATATTTTTCAAATTTGATTTTAGATAAATCTCTAACTATATCATTACTAAAAAGATTTTGAAGTAATTTAAAATTCACATGTCAAAACTTTCTATGCCACTAAGATATTTTTCATCTTCTAAATTTACAAAATCAATCTTATTGATAATGTTGTATCTGAAACCAATATGTAAAAGTTTTTTTTTTCATTTTCATCTAAGCTTCTAATCTTTTCAAACTTCATTAAAAAACTTTTATCACAAAGTTAACTAATGCTAATTAAATTATATTTTAAATTATCAACAAGCCAAACATTCACAAAAATAAGTTATTTTTTTCTTACTAACTACCTAATCCAATAAGTTTTTTTTATATCATCTCCATAGGTAATTGTTCTAGTATTTTTCTTTTCCAACATAATAAAATTAGGTGCATAACTAATCATGTGTCTTGGCAACCACTATCCAAATACCATTAGCTCTCATTTTTCTTCTTACATGGAATTTCCTACAAAAAAAATAACAAGATATGATTTCAACTCTTTGGTACCCAAGTTTGTTTGGATACATGTTGGTTAGTGATGAGGGTTCTTTTAGGAATCCAATTCTTTCCATTTCATCATTTTTGCATTTCGTGATATTGCATTCAAAAGCATAATATCCATTGATACCACATCAAAAATAACTTACAATATCTTTTTTTATTTGATGGTACTCTATAACCACTAGGCATAGCATTTAATATTTTCCTAAATTTGAAAACTTTTGAAATTCTTTTTTTAGAATAGAAATTCTCTTTCTCATAAAAATAATTTCTCCATTTTTCTTATCAAAAGAAGTCTTCAAGGAGTCATATTTTGTTTTCAATTTTTCAATCAAGAATTCTAAGCTTGACTTTTCTTCATCTAAAATTTTGCAACATTCACAAGCATTAGAAGAATTAGCATATGCATGTTCGAGAGATTCATGAACATTTCTTAAGAAGTCATACTTCTTCTTATGTGATTCATATTTTCAAATAAATTCCCTAAATGATTCATGCATATTAAAAAATTCCTCATCACTAGAGGGCTTCAAGTCTGGCTCTTCATTTGCCACAAAACATAGATAAACTTTATCACCAGTTGAGGAAGATTCTTCTTCCTTCTCTCTCATCCCAAATAGCTTTCTTCTTCTGTTTGATGACTCATTGTCTTTTTCCTTCCCAATATTTGAAAATTCATTCTAATAGTGTCCAATCTTCTTGCTTTCAGAAAAAAGCGTTTTGATTATTGCAAGTGGAATTCTTTCTTGATGGTCCAACAATTGGTTTTGAAAATTTAAGGTATTTGTCGATCCTCTATGCATAAAGTGCTAGCTTCATTTTCTCAAACTCTTCATCTTCTTTAGTTGTATCATCATCATCATCATCATCATCATCATCATCATCATCATCATCATCATCATCATCATCATCATGATCGTCATCATCAACATCTACTTTGAAGGCCACAAATTTTCTTTTTTTGAAGCACTTGCTTCTTCATATTCCTTGACTCTAATCTCATAAGTTAGAGTGAACCAATGAGATCTAACAAGGTTCAATTTGTTATGTCTTGCTCTTCAACTATGGTGCATTTGGTATGGCACTTGGAAGAGAGTGACCTAAGAAACCTATTCACCATTTGAGGGTTAATTATAGGTTCACCCAAAGAGGCTAGCCCACTCAAAATTGCATTAACACGAACAACCATACATAAAATAGTCTCATGAACTTTTGTTTTGAATGAATGATATTGATGATTAAGAATATTAAATTTACTTTTTTAGCCTTATTCATCCTGTCATGAATGGTAATCATTTTTGGCCAAATTTCATTAGAAGTTTTTCATGTGAAAGCACAATTGAATTTGGTAGTGTCTAAAGCATGATAAAAGATATTGTTTTTTTTTTACTTTCCAATCAAGTTTAATCAAACTCTTCTCTTTTTTTTTTTGTATAATGGGAAGGGTTTTAGAGAGAACTACAAAAATCTCCTTATATTATATCTCAAATTTGAAGATTAATTGAACATATGAAGGTTTGCATACTAGTTTTTCAAATAAAAAATTGTGAAACACTAAAGAGTGGTCGGTGATTGGTCTACTGACCTTCATCAATAGAAAAATCATTTAATGTCATAGCTCTAATGATTATTAAATTCTAAAATTAGGGAAACATCGCTCTTATACCATTCATGTGATCAAAAGGCAACAAGAGAATTGGTAAATTGGTGTAGAAAAACATTTAAACCGATTGAAATCACCTTAACACAAAAATAAAAATTTTGATTCGCAATGTACGAAGAATGACAAATTAAGTAAAATAAAAGGAATGCAAACTCTAGAAGCAAGACTTCTTGATGAGGTTCGATTCACTTCCTTGATCAACATCCTCGCTTTGGTTTTTCATTCTTTGAGAACTTCAGAGATCTACTTATCTTCTTCTTTTTGAATATGAGAGAAGAAATATATTACAATTTTATTAAAATTTGATAGAAAAATAATAAAGTTCGAAAGTTTTTCATTTCTCATACTATATACTTATTCAAAGATGTACATATAATCAAAAATAAAATCTCACAACTACATCAAATCTAAATTAGATGTACAAAATAAAAAATAAAATATCATAACTAAATCAAATCTAAACTAGATATATACAAGACCTCATTTTGTTATATCCTGATGCTAAATTCTGAACTAAATAGATTTTGAAATCTAATATGCCCCCTCAAGTTGGAACATTCGGATTGCGAATGCCCAACTTGCCACATAAACGCTGAAAATGATTCCTACCAAGTGCTTTTGTGAATAAACCAACTAATTGAAATCTAGTAGGCAGATAGGAAGTAGCGATCCTCTTTGAGCAGATGTGATGACAAATGTACTGACAGTAAATCTTAATGTGTTTTGTCCTTTTATGAAACACTAGATTAACAACAATATGTAAAGTTGATTGATTATCACAAAAAGATGCATAGGTTGTGAGTTAGAGATTTGAAGTGAAGATAATAAAGCCTTAAGCAATAATAGTTCACAAGTAGTAGGAGCCATGGCATGATACTCGGGTTCGATAGAGGAATGTGATACAATTTGTTGTTTCTTCGACTTTCAAGAAATTGGATTAAGGGTAATAAAATAGACTTTCGAGTTAGGGACAATTAGCCCAATCAAAATCGCTGAAACCAACTAAGTCATGTGATGTAGGCGCAAAAGAATACCAACACCTTGAGAGGATTTAAGATATCGAAGAACATGAACTGCTGCATCCCAATATCGGAATTTCTGCTCATGCATAAACTTCGATAAAATATGAACCAAATAGCATAGTTTTGGTCTTGTGATCATCAAAAAATTAGACGACCAACAAGTCTCCTATAATGGCTTAGATCTTTAAGCACATCCCCGACATTGATTGCCAACTTATGTCATTGCTTCATTAAAAAGTGGACAGGTTTTGAGCTAGACATCTTGCATTCAGAAAGAATATCCAAAACATATTTACATTGGCAAAGAAAAATGTCAGAATTCATGCAAATGACCTCAATGCCCAAAAAACAATGTACAAGTCCCAAATCCTTTAGATGAAAGCATGAGTGTAAATAACGTTTAAATATATTGCAATAAGCGATATTATTGCTGACCAACATTAAGTCATCCACATATATCAAAAGAGCAAGATATATAGAACCACGCGAAAAAGTAAAAAGAGAATAATCAACAACAGACTATTTTAAACCATATGAAAGTAGAGCATTTGCAAGTTTAGAAAACGAATTTCACGAGGCTTGACGTTGATCACAAAAAGATTTATGAAGTCGACATACCAAATTAGGTGTTGCACAAGAAAAATCTGGTGATAGCTTTTTAAAACCTCCTCTTCAAGATCTCCATACAAAAATGCATTATGAACATTCATTTGACAACAACAGTTAAAAGACATCGAACAATGACCAACTTGGTGACAACGGCAAAAGTTTCATGATAGTCAAGACCTTCAATTTGAGTGAAACCTTTGGTGACGAGATGCACCTTGTAACATTTGATGCTACCATCAGCATGACATTTGACCTTGAATACCTATTTACATCTAATGGGTCACTTTCCAAGAGGTAAAGACTGTAAATTTGAAGTTTTATTAGCCTCCAAAGCATTTAGTTCACTTATCATGGTAGTCTGCCATTTAGAATCCTGCAATGCCTCATGATAATGTCGTGGTTCATGAGTAGAATCTAAGGAAGCAAGAAAGGCTTTATGAGTATAAGAAAGTTAATCATATGAAATATAATGGTGATCTGGATATCGTTTACCTAAGGTTGATGATTGTACAATTGCATTGCTTAGGGGCATATTACTTATTGTAGTATAGCACACATAGTCACTTAAGTGAGTAGGAGGGTATCATAATTCAGTTACATTCTCATCTATGAGAAATAAGTAGTTTTGTTTGCGGAGGCAGGACAAAAAGTTCATCATGTGGAGTAGCCGGATGATGAAGCATATGAATTATCTAATTGAGAACTAGAAACCAAAGAATAATTGACAATTCATTTTAAAGAGTATTATGATCTAGAGTCATTGGCGGGGCAGCCAAATCAATATAAATCTTGTTGGATTCTATGGTAGTGGGTAATATGTTAAGAGCAAAAGGGAAACCATTCTCATTGAAATGCACATCTCGAGAGATAACAAAAAATTTTTTCAAAATCATATACTTTCCACCCTTTCTTCCCAAAAGGATAAACCAAAAATACGAATATGATTATATAAAGGAGGACGCCCGAATAAAAGTTCATATGGTGTTTTATTTGAAATAATTTTAGAAGGGGTATAATTAATGAGATAAGTTGTTGTAAGAATCATTCACCCCACAAATAAATTGAAAATGAGAAGCTTGAAAATATAATGCTCAAATGACATTGAGAATATGTCGATGCTTGCGCTCAACTCTACCATTTTGTTGAAGTATGTGAACACAAGAAGTTTGATTCATAATGCCATGTTCAAGAAAGAAATTTTGTACGTCATTTGATAAAAACTTGAAACCATTGTCACTACGAATGACCTTTATGGATTTTTTTAACTGATTATGTATCAGGTGATAAAAAACAACTATTTTTCATTACAAATCAGACTTAGTGCATAAGATAGACCCACATACATCGGCTTAAATCATCGACTATAGTTAGAAATAACGAGCACCACAAGAAGAACTAATTGTGTATGGCCTCCAAATGTCACACTTGATCAAATCGAAAGGAGAAATAGAATTGCTCGTACTAATAAGAAATTTTGTTCAAATCTGTTTGGTTTTACAACATACATCACATACTTTGAAACAAGAATAAAAAAAAGAAAGACGATTATTGGTAATAACAAAAGAGTGACTAGTATGCCCCAAATATTTGTGCCACAAGTCTGAATCATCAGAAACATAAGCCTTATTTGCAACTAGTGATATTGAAACTTTGCATAAGTAATATACCCCTCCACGCAATTCACCTAATCCAATCAAAGTGTTTGTTACACGATCTTGTACAAAACATATGTTAGAAGAGAGTGTGACGAAACAATTAAGATCGTAGGACAATTTGTTTATTGAGATAAAATTACAATGAAATTTCAAAATATAAAAGACGTTGTGGAGTTTTAAAGATTTTCAATAATTGCATCGCTAGATTTAGTGGCTACAATTGATTTCCCATCAAGAATTATAACCGTTATTTATTCACATAATGGTTTGTTATTAACAAGAAGATCAAGGCTACCGTTCATGTGAACAGATGCACCGGTATCAAGAATCCAGAAAACATTAGAAGATAAGGAAACAAGATTTACACAAGAAAAATGAGCAACCTCCTTTTCATTAGGATCAGTCATAGTTAGAAGGCATTTAATTGCACTACAGAAAGATTAGAGAGAACCCCTTATGATTGTTTGACTACTTTGTGCAACATTGGCAACAAAACCATTGATTGTTTTTGTTGATGCAAATTGCAACATTGGATGAGCTTCCTTGAAAGCCAATTTGCTTTCATGTTTAAGAACACAATTTTCAAACTTTAAGAGGTGATATTCAGACTGCAAGAATCTTCCCTTAAGGTCATCCCACAATACTTTAACCTCTTCAACATATGCCGTAGTGGCAAGCAAATCTTTCTCTAGGAAATTAAAAATACATCCAATCAAGATGAAAATATATATCTTTAATAGATAAACATCATGGTAACCATTTTCAAAATGGGTGACGATATCATCTATAAAAATTATTTTGTTCTTGGCTTTCAATGCATTATGCATTGATCTTGACCAAGTAAAATAACTTGTCCCGTTTAATTGGAACACAATTAAGAGATTTATTGGATTATCGAAGGAACTAAAAGGATAGCATTGCCTTGATCATACGATTGATCAATGTGGAAATAAAATATCTTGACATTTGCATAAAATTTAGAGACATCCGAAAAAATGAATATAGATTGGATCTTGCTCTGATACCATATGAAAATTCGATAGAAAAATAATAAAGTTTGGTAGGTTTTCATTTCTCATACTGTGTACTTATACAAAGATGTACATAATCAAAAATAAAATCTCACAACTAAATCAAATCTAAACTAGATGTACAAAATCAAAATAAAATCTAACAACTAAATCAAATCTAAACTAAATATATACAATATCTCATTTTTTTAATATCCTAATGCTGAAATCTGAACTAAATAGATTTTGAAATCTAATAAAGGCTAGACCAAAGTTGTAAGCGGCCCACACGTAAGGCGGAGTATTAAAAATATAAATATAAAGATATTTCTCTTCCGATCGGCTTAACCTTTTAGGATTATTGATATCACATCTAATTTAACATGTTATTATAGGTCTTGAGTTCAAACATCGTGGTTGCTCATATTAAGAATTAATTTGTTCTCTTAGTTGTCCACTTATTGGCCTTTGGGCTAGATCAAAGTTGTCAATGACACACACATGAGGGGAGTATTAAAAATATAAATATAAAGATGTTGCAAGAAGGGGGAGAATTAATTTGTTCTCTTGAATGATTCGACTTGCAAGAAGGCTTCATATGAGGATATGGTTATTATAGTCATAAATTTTTAGTCAACTTTTTCACCCAAAATTAGTCGATATTATAGTTGTTGAATCTAGGATCTCGACATTATTTTGATGATCACAAATTTGTGAGGAAAGCTTAGGCTGTATTGATAATCTTTGATGTATTTGTGAAAGACAAAATTTTGTGTTCAGTCAGTAATAGGTCGACCAAAGTCAAGAAGTGGACAACCTATGTACAGATAAGACGGGAAGAAAAATCCTAAGTTTTAAGTGGCCGTCCTAAGGATGTAAAGAGGTCGACCGAAGTAAAGAAAAGAGACTGAAGAGATGGAGCTAAGTACTGAGCGGTCGACCGAGAAAGAACAGTGGACGACCGAAGTATTCCTGTTAAGAACAGAGGTCGTCCGAGAGCTTTGGAGTTAAGGCAGTGGAC
>LTAE01001661.1:36635-52160 GCA_001647135.1 Pontederia paniculata | reverse complement strand
AAGGTTCCGGGGAGGCTTCCGGGGAGGCGGAGGTTTACGTGGAGGCTGGCATTCCACGCGGCGATGTCCCTCACCACCGCACCGCAGACAGCTGGTGGGATTGGTACACCGGCGAGCAACGTGGCCATTCTGTAAGCAGTTGTAGCAGCGTTCCTTGAGCAGAGGTTGAGGGTTCAGGAGCTTCTTGCTAGCCTGATCTGGCGAATACGTGAACCAGCCCTCCCCAATGGCTCGCGATCTACGGCGCATCCTTACCGAAGTTGGCACTGCTGCGTTCTGAGGTGGCGCCGCTGGCAGGGCTTGCCGGAGACAGAGTGTGGCGCCGCCGGCAGGGGTTGCCGGATGCGGAGTGTGGCGCCGCCGGCAGGGGTTGCCGGAGGCGGAGTGTGGCGCCGCCGGCAGGGACTGCCGGAGACGGAGAAGCTAGGTCAGAAGCTAGGTCAGACCCATAAAACGAAATTGTAGAAAAACGAAACTGTACATAATGTTATTCTCAGTTTTGTTATAGTTGTAGGTACTTAACCCTTCGTGCTATAAATACATTGATTTTTTTAGGAGTTATAAATACATTGACGGATTCAGATCTATTTTCAGCCTTGAGAAGTTTGTTTGTCAACCTTGAAATTTGAGTTTGGTCTACTTCAAATGGACTATTTTATTTGGAGATGTGTTCTCTTGAATAGACGAGTTAGTTGTAATTGTGTTCAAAACTCTTATCAGCATCTAACATCACACGTTTCATTTCTCATCATATATTCACATATTTTTCAGCATTTAACACCAGTATAAAAGACACAAAGATCCCCACACCTATTCTTGGAGCATTGCATCCAATATTTCAACAATTTCAACATTACCAACCAAATTACAAATTGTTGATCCTTAACCTAAGATGTAGCAGCACTGAAAGCACAAAGAAACAACATTCATCCAAGAGAAAGCAACTTTCATGTACATCGCAGAAGAAATTTCATGGTGGCCCAGACATCCTCTCCAACATCTTCATACCAAGATGAAGTGCCTTTACTTTGGAGGCATCAACAATGGACTTGTAGAAAATTATCAATAATTTCCTTCTCTCCACCATGAGAACAAGGTGAAATTTTAGGGAGAAGGGAGGGAGAGCTACTAATATGATACCAATTTTTATTAGTTAAGTAAATAGCAGTTGGTTAAGGAAATGTGGGTGGTGATAACCCACAATATTCCATCTTTTAGTTTTGCCATAGTTGTAGGTAACTAACCTTGCATGTTATAAATACACTGATGGGTTTATTTTCAGATATTGAAAAGTTTGTTCTGTCCACTTCATATGGACTATTTTATTTGGAGACTTGTCCTCTTCAAGGAACAATTTTGTATATTAGAATTAGGATAACAATTTTATTAATTATAACTGTGTTTAAGATTCTTGCAATTTTGTTATTAATAGCATCTATCTTATTTTAATTTCCATATTCATATTCACTTATATTTTCAGCGTCTAACATTAACTAACAACACTACTTTTGGTTATTATTGATATGAAACTTAGTGTCTAGTAAAAATTAACAAACCTAAACTCATTATAATGTCATGTTTTTACACGTGTAGTGATAAAGATGAATACTGACATGGTTTTATGCTGCATCAATAGCAAACAAGTTATTATGGAAGGTTAACTCATATTGAGGTGTGGAACCACTTTGTGCTTTGTAAGGTTAACACATATTAGTGAGATTAACGCAAGCATATGTGTGGTATATTAGAATTAGGATAAAAGAAAAAAAGATCTCACATGGATTCATCGGCATAATCGCTATGTGGTTTGGAGGTGTGCAAAAGAAAACAAATCACACTATTGAAAATTAATAGGTAAAGATTTTTACAGCACTCATCAAAATTATGTTAAAGTCAGAAGCAGAGGATCTTAAAATGTTATCCCACTATAAAAAGTGCATGGTGGGCGTCAAAGAACGAGACTATTCCAGTACCAAATGCAAATATCAGATGAAAAAGAGATATTAGATGTAAAACAATAGTATGGTGATTTATCGAGGAATCTGTGAGCTATTGATGCATATATAATCTGAAAACAATCTACTTTCAACTTTGCAAAATAGTCCTACAAGTAAGGATTTAATGATAGGCTAAATAATAGATACACCTATGAAGTTCAGGAAATTAAAAGCTAAATAAATATTCATGAATCACCAATCCAGAAATATATTATATGCATATAAACCAATATAACCCACATACCTGATAAGACCAACCAATGGAAGCTTAGCTACTGATCTCTTCAGCAAATAGAAAACATGTCAGAACAAATGAAACATCTAACATGTAATTTTTTTAAATGTTTGCATACACAAATTTAAATATTGGCATACCTTTGCAACAAAACTTGAAAAGGATGATGACATGTGGTAGAGAATATCAATATAAGATACATGATTGGACACAATTACGCCAGGCCTTCCAGATTCATTATTCTCATCTGTGCATTCCTCCTAAAATACAATTTATATGAGAAAATAATGCATACTAGATTCTGTGTGTTTTGAAAACCAAGTATATGTAACGATCACAACACAAGACAAATTCATGAACAGAAAACTAGATTATACCCCTGAAGTTATAAGACATGTTGTTTACATTGTAGGCAAACTAACTCCATCAAATTCCTGAAGATGCATTCACATAGTTTCGAAGATTTTAAAGTTAATGTAAATGAACTTTCGAGTCACCACAAATACTTTAAGATTGCAAGAAGAAACATACCAGAAAATGTAATTAAATTTTCATTTGATAACTCCATTAACAAGTGAAAGTTAAGGCAATTTCCTTAATTAAAATTTTAATACAAGATAAGGCAATTTCCCTATGGTTTATCCTCAAGCCTATATATTTGTAGAAGTCCTTACTGTTTTGTGCATGACAGTATCATGGATATCTTGTTCTCTAACCAAGCATGTGCTATTTTGGGCACTCCGAATAAATAATTTTAAAAAAGACACAAATACAGTATTTTGCTGAATTATCAACAAAGGCAAGTGGAAGAAACAGCACGTAGAAGAGATAATTTAAAAACACTGCAGAGTGACAAGGAGGTGTATCGCCTGGTATACAGGAAAAGAGAGAAGTGGTTGACCGCATAATAATTGACTTCATGCATTTGTGTTTAAACAGCAGAAGTACTAGGAACTATAAAGGAAGTGCGGTTTCATTGTTATTCTAACAAACAGAAGTATGCCGTTAACAAAAAGCATCATGGTCAGTTCTATTTTGATCATAACACAACCAGGGTTGTCAATTTTTTGTTGGAGTCTCTGACTTATAAGTAGCATTTTAAAATTTCTGCAAGCTTTCTTTTTCCCTCTTTATGCACTTGTTTAGTTCAAATAGTTGAATGTATCAAAATTTTCGACTGCATTTGTGCAATTAAGCCAAAATTGATAATTCTCGTTATTGTTACTTATTTCCAGTTTCCAGAACCCCTTTCGGCTATTTAGCACGAAGTGCTCTTTTATTTCCATCATCCTACGTCCAATTTTGCATCAACACAAACTATTTAGTGGAAATCCAGGAGTTAAATCTTGCAAGAGATCGTTCTTAGCTTAAGGTTTTGTGCAACTTACTCCAAAATAAAATACAAATACAAACAGCAGATAAGGAGCATCCGATTCACTTTCAATAGCATCTAAAACGATCTTGAAAAGAGCTTCAAAGTGTACGAAATCTACCCCATTAATGAGACCCCGATAAGTCTCGCTGATCCAATAGAAGCCGAACACAAAGAGCATCGCCCTGGAGAGGAAACGCCCGCTGCGCACCACCACCGTCCGCCTCCACCCGACCATGTGTGCATAGTCCTCCTGCTCATCCTCCCGGTTAGGCGCGGAGAACAGCGTGCAGACCCGGCAGATCAGGTAGTACACCACCAGCACCAAGATTCCGGCCACCATCCGGATGGGCACGAGCGTCACCGCAGCAACGACGAGCGAAATCTTCTCCGCCAGCGGGAGCTCCCCGCGGCCCATCGGCCCATAGGCATCCCGCCGCACGTAGGGAGCGTACTTCTTCTCCAACTCCTCCAGGCTCTCCGAGGGTGCGGCGGCGGAGGCAGAGGTGTCGGACTTCAGGAGCGGTCGATCGTCCATGGCATTTCCCGAGTCGGTTTTCAGGAGCGACCGCTGGTCCTTGGCGACGGCTGCGGCGGCGGAGACCTCGCGCGAGCCGTTGGAAGAGAGGTCCTTGAGCTCGGAATCCATCGAAGGTAGAAATCGCAACCCTAAAACTCGCCGTAACCCTAATTTTAATCTCAGAGATCGATCGGGGGAGGAGGAGAAGAAGCCATGGGCGCGAGAGATGCGAAGACGAAGCTGGCAATGGCGTCTGCTTAGGGGCTTCCTAACTGTTTTGGTGGGGGCCGAGTTGAGATCTGAGCCGTTAATCTGGTGTGAGTGAGGGAATCCGACGGTGCCTTTTGCTTTGTAGGATTTCGTCGCCCTTTTTGCTTTGTGGGCTCGTGAGTTGGTTGGTTGGCGTATTTGTATTATTTTTCCTTTTTTAAAAAAAAATTCTAAACTTTTACATTATCTAAAATTTTAAAACATCCAAAACTAAAATTATTATCTATTTAATAAGGAACAAGGAGTTAAAGGGTATATTTGTATATCATCAGTGTATTTTGTCACATATTTCAGTGTCAGTATACTCATTGTATATCATCAGTATCACATTATTATCCATTAATGATAATGCTGATGCTAGTGTTATTATTTTTATCAATTCTAAAAATATCAAAGAAAACCTTAGTCGGTTAAACTGTTTTAAAAAAAAATTACACATTTGATAAGCTTACCACTTTCAGCTAATAAGTTAGCCAAACTAGCTTATCTACTTTTAGAGAAAATATATCTTACTTGATTCAATTTATAAGCCAAGAGAATATGTTAGGAATACCCAAACTAACTTTTTTTCGTGGTTAATAAGTCATTATACGTGACCAACATATAGCATACTTAGCTTTGATAATAACTAGCATTGTAAAAGAAATAAATAATTATATGTTCGGATAAAAGTGTAGATAATAGCACTAAGTAATTATAATATTTATTAAGAGAAATATAAATTTTATTTAAATATTAATTTAATATTATAATTAAAATTTCTACCTTTGAAAAAAAAAATTGTATTTTAATTTATTTTATATTTTATAGAAAATGAAAGGAGAATAATATCAAATAGAAAATATGAAAGAAAAAAATATTATATGATGAAATATTTAAAAGAATAAAGGTAAAAGAGTAATATAGTTAGTCAATAAAATAAGTTAATAATTTTAAAAAGTAAGCGGGTTCTCCTTGTTAATTTTTTTAAGTCTAAAATTTCCTTACCCGCAAAATTTCAAAACTAATTTATAAGTAATTTTCAACAAGCTAAGCCAAACACACTCCACATTATTTAATTTTATACTTCGACCATGTACAAACTTTCGGATAAGAAACACTTTGATGTAAGATATTGTTGGAATTATAACAAACATAATTTATTAAAACTAAGATATACATAATACCTCTTGCAGCGAAAATGGAGAATGTTGGAGCCGAAAGATTTTTTTCACGAACAATTTGACAACACATCTACTTATCCTCGTCATCGAGAATTAAGTCACATGGGCTCAGAACATTGAATCACAACTCAAACACCTTAGACGAACTATAGGAGAGCACGAGTTTTTTCCTCGAAAATCATGTGTTAAATGCACTGGTGCATGCTTCCTTTTATATACCATGTGGCAGACGTTCAGTCACCCACATTGCATCGTGCAATGTAGGGACAGTGGGGCATAAGTCACGTGAGCTTCAAAGCTCGCAAGACACCCGCGACTCTTCGTGGGTGTGAAGAGACTCTAGAGTCGTTTGGCTCCTGTTGGCCCTTGTGGGTCGTGCATAGTGCACAATCCTCAAGAGCATTGCAGGTAGCAAGTCAATAATCTCCCACTCACATGCAATGGACCAATGTTTATTGTTCATTAGTTGTCTCAATATGGAAAATGAGTAGTACGACCCATGAGTACAAGCACAACACAATTATGGGAGCCTATTTTTGTGACATATTAGGGATACACGACTACTCAATCAACTTAAGAGTTTTATTATGACCCATTAGGAAAAACACGATGCTCTATTAATGAGTTAGATTATGTCATGTTAAGGAAAATATAATCACTCAAATAATTTATAAGCATGGACTATGACTCACATAGTTGCTCTATAAACCTTCTGAGCCAAGATTGTGACTTACATGATTGCTCAAACATTATGTACTCAATATACCCCATACTAATTTTGTTGCATAGTCCAGACACCCCCGTGTCTGACTCTATAGTAATCATTTCGTATGCAAAAATTATTCACCTTTCGCAAGGATAAAATAGTTGGTCAACTGTATACGAAATTCTCATGCAACTCATAATAATCTTCCTCTTACTCTCATACTTCTCAATCATAGATTAGCTACTTTTCTAGACGTGACTTAATGAGCCGCTTACTTTTGACCTTTAAGTACCCATTTAAAATGACAGACACTAACACATCATCTAGAAGTATAGTCAAGAGTCTAAGGGCACACATAGACTAATAAGTCTATAGATACTCACACCATGACGAAGATGAATGAATTCACTCATGTCTTGAGGTTGACTTAGCATCCTTGGTTCGAAAACATAAGTACTGCGGTGAAGATTTCCACTGTAGGAGTGTATGTCTTAACTCTACAAAAAAATTTACACTGCACAAACTTAAATTCGGTCATCCACTTCTTGCGTCTGACTTGAGTCTTCCAACTACTCGCTCTCTTGTGATGTCATGTTAAGATTTCATGTTTAGCTACTTCTTATCATGCTACATGAAATTACTGCAATTCATGTATCCTCTATCTTGAACATATTAAGGTAATTTTTAAAAATCATTTCTACAAATGAAATATCTCAGTCTAAATTATTTTTTTCCCGCTCGCTATCTCCTAACCATTGAAGGCATTTACTCATGTGAGTGAGTAAACTCATGCATGATCAACATACTACACGTGCATAATAAGAATTTATCACAAAGATAATTCATGAAAAAATGAATTATATTGATTCAAAAAGTTTGAGTACATTTTTTTATTTTCTAGTGCATTTACATGTCTTAGAAAAGCTTCTCTAGGTAATGGCTTGGTGAACGGATCAATAATTATTTTATGTGTGGATATGTACTCAATTGATATCTCCCCTTTTACTTCTCATTTCGTACAAACTTGTACTTAGAGTCAATATATTTTTATTTGCAATGATATTTTTCATTCTTTACATAAGTTATGACAACTTGATTGTCGCAATATAGGACTGTTTCTTCATTGCATCATCTGTGAAGCGTAAGTGTTGAAGAAACCTCTTTAGCCATAGAGTCTCTTGTGCTGAAATTGAGCATACGATGAATTTTGCTTCCATAGTAAATAATTCTACATAATTCTGTTTCTTGCTACTCCACGTGATAGCACCATTTCTAAGAAGAAAAAATATTTCTAGAGGTGGAGTTTTGCTCGTCAACGTCACATGCACAATCGACGTCTGTATATCTAAAAAGTCGTAAACTTCCTCCGTGATAATATAACGCAAAGTTAGAATTGCCTCATTATTCTCTTCACCACTTTCCAATATTAGCATACAAGGTTTTTCTGATATCGACTTGCTAGACCTGCGGCATAACATATGTCTGATCGAGTACACAACATAGTGTACATCAATGTACCGACTGCAATCGCATATATGACAAATGATATTTCTTTTTGTTCATCTTGAGTTTTTGGGTACATATTGAGACTCAAGGTTTCGCCTCTCGTGACAAGAGTATCAACGGATTTGCAGCTATCCATATGAAATTATTGTCAAATTTTATTAATGTAAGTTCCCGCGACAAAGCAAGGAACCTTTTGGAACGATCTCATTGAATTTTCACACGTAATATGTAGGTTGCTTCACCCATGTCCTTCATCTCAAAGATGGAGGACAACCATTTCTTTTTGTTCCTCTTGAATTTTTGGCACATATTGAGACTCAAGATTTTGTCTCTCATGATAGGAGTATCAATGGGTTTGCAGCTACCCATATAAATTGTTGTAAGATTTTATTGATGTATTGTTCCTGTGACAAAGCAAGGAACCTCTAGGAACGATCTCGTTAGATTTCACACCTAATATATAGGCTACTTCACCTATGTCCTACATCTCAAATAAGGAGGACAATCATTTCCTAATGGTGACTATGAATTCCTTATTATTTTCAACTAGTAAAATATTGTCAACATACAATGTCATTATGACAAACTTATCAGACCTTTAGACATACACACAATGGTCTTCCTTGATCATGTCAAATCCGTACGAAATAATTAATTGATGGAATTCGATATACCAATGTCTAGATGACTATTTGAGTTCATAAATGGACCGACACAACCTACAAACTTTGCGCTCTTCACCATTTATAATGAAACTCTTAGGTTGCTTCATGTAAATTTATTCATTTAGTTCTCCATTGAGAAATTCAGATTTTACATCCGTTTGATGTAATTTCAAGTTCACGCGTGCGACTATAGCTAGAATTAGGCGAATCGAGGCAAACCTTACAACATGTGTGAAGATTCCTATGTAGTCAACACTCTCTTGTTGGGTGAAGTCTTTCGCTACTAGACGAGCTTTGTACCTCACAATAGATTCATATACGTCTTATTTGATTTTGAGAACCCACTTATTCCCAATCATCTTTCGGCCAAATGGAAGATCAATCAAGTCTCGTACTTAATTTTTTTAGTGATCCTAACTCGTTTGTCATTGTCTTGGTCCATTTTTTTAATAGGTGATGAGAGAGCCTTAATGGTTGACCTAGGCTCAGTTCTTCTTCTAGACCTACTATGTAAGCTTCATATAGCTCTTTGATATTAAATCATCGACGTGGAATCAAGGGCGGAGCCACATGAGTTCCGTGCCTGCAAGTGCAGGCACTAGAACGTACTATATATATAATTTAGTAGTGCTATTTCAAATCCACATAGTTGTCTCAGTGGTAGATGTGTTGCTTCCATGTTCAATGGTGAGGGGTTCAAATCCTCACGGTGATAGTTTTTGTTTTTAACATATATTTACATCTTTCCATCCATAAAGCCTCTTCTTTTCATGTCTTCTTTATTTGTTTTTTATTTTCTTCCTTTATTACATAATATGAATATATAATTTCTATATATCATGTCTTATTTATTGGTATTTTATTTTTTAATAAATTTCTAAATCATTAATGATGCATAATATTTTTAATTTTTTTTCATATAATCAATTCATCATCTCTCTTTTAGTCCATTATTAAATTTTTTGTCATATAATTTCTATTTTTAATTTATTTATTTTTACATTATTTTATTCAACGTGTCTTTATTTTTTTAACTTTAAGCCATGTATACTATTATATATGCTCGTTTAATTTCTTATTTTTTATGCATGCCGATATAAAAAGTAATTATGCAACCATTCTTGTAAGATCTTAACATAATTAAATAATGTTTATTATTTTGCATATTATTGAAGACAATATATATCTTTTTTTCTTCTTAAGTTCTAAAATTATCTTTTATTGATTCATATAATTGAATATAAAATGTAACTATATATATGCAAAATATTATAAAAACCACCTAATTATATATTTCCAAAGTAAAATAACTGAACGAAAACTTTGATGTATTAACCTTCCAATTGTTCTTAGAAAAAATAAATAATGCATATGTATTTATAAAATCTTTTTCAATACCAAAATAATTTTCTCGAAAATTTAATTTTAAATACTCACTCAACTTTTTATTTAATTAATTAGTATAATAGTGAACCCACTTTAAAATTTCCTGCCTCCGTCGCTGCGTGGAATGCTTTTCTAGTAATCTTTCAAAGTTAACTATTTGGTTCATTAGTTGGCGGCATATCGCTCCTATTCAGATTAATATATGAAATGAGGGTACAGACTCCTCAATAGGTTGATCTGCACCCATTGCCAACTCAGGATCTTCAATTTTATCTAGATGAAGGGTCATATCAATCTCGTCTTGTTCAAGTAATTATCTTCTAAAAATATCGCATCTCTACTTTCTATTTCTATGATTGTTATATCATTCATTTCACCTATGAATGCATAACCTTTTGAGGTATCAGGTTATCTAATGAAGACACATCTCTTTCCTCTTGAACCCAACTTTTGATACTTATGGGAGTTGTCAAGAACATATGTTGCGCATCCCCAAGGTCGCAAGTAACTTGGGTCAGGTTTATGGCATGTCCAATGTTCGTAGGGAGTGTAAGAGATAGATTTTGATAGTACTTGGTTTAATATATGGGCTGCAATCAATAAGGTATTACCCCAATACGAATTCGATAGATTTTCTTGTATCATTATAGACCTAACCATATCAAGTAGAATATTATTTCTCCGTTCAACAACACCATTTTGATGCAAAGTTCTTGATTGTTAATTGTCTAACAATACCTTTTTCATTACATAATTATTTGAATAAATCTGAGAGATATTCACGACCATAGTCTGTTCGCAAGGCTTTAATTTTGCGATATAATTAATTTTCAGTTATATTCATGAATAGCACAAAACAATCTAATGCTTCAGACTTTTGAGATCATATAGACTATACCTTATAGCGTGTAGTCATCAATAAATGTGATGAAGTATGAGAAATCATGTCTTCCTAGAATATTCATCGAACCACAAATATCCAAGTGAATCAATTGTAATGAAAATTTTGCACGTTTTCATACACCAAATGATTTTCTAGTTTTTATCTCAGCTAGACATTGTTCACAATTTGATAAGTTAATCTTGATGAGAGAACTCATGAGTCCATCTTTAGTCAATCTGGTCATTCGATTTTGACCAATGTGTCTTAATCTAGCATGCAATGTCATAGCATCTACATTCATGGATGACATGAAAGAATAACTACTAGCAAAATTTGCACATTCACAACACAGAAATCATTCTGAAGGAAATCATCATATAAAGAAATATTATTCAAGGAAATGTTCAAATATTTCGTATATAAACTTATTACATAACCATAACTGTCTAGAGTCGACACGAAAATTAAGTTTCGTCTGAACTCAAGGGCATATAGAACGTTATGAAGATAAAGAATTTGTCTGTTGTAGAGGTCTAACTTGCAAGTTCTAACTTCTTTGACTTCAACTTTTTTTGTTGTTTCCAACATAAATTCATTTTGTCCCTAGTCCGAGTCGACGAAATTTGATGAAGGCGTACACAATCCCTCGCTATGTGGTCTGTTGTACCAGAGTATACAGTTCACGAAGGATGAGTTTTAGCAATGAGAGTGCAACTAGAAACATAAGCAAAAAAATTGTGGTCAGGACAAACATTCTTTGCTCGGTGCAATCATGAGCAAAATGATCACGATCACCAAAATTGTAGCATTTCCTTTGTTTACGCCATTTTTCCCACCACGCTTTACACGATCGCACTTAAGGTTTGGGGATTTTTTAGGTCCATTAGTTCCACCTTTTTGAATTGGACGTGACTTACACATCTTGTTTCCCTCGAGATGTCTACTGCCTTGTCCATTGAATTCAGCAACGAATACTTGAGTGAAGGTTTTTTTTAGTCTCAATAGCTTCTTCCTCCATTTTCAAATGATATGCAGCTTGGTCAAATATTTTGACATTATCATTATGCATCAAGTTAGTGCGCATACGATCCCAGCTACGCGGAAGAGAACAGATGAGGGTCTAAACTTGTTGTTCATTATCGAGAACTTGTTCTGCACCTTTGAGCTCACAAATTATGTTTGACATTTCAGTCAGGTGGTGTCTCATCGTATGAATTGGACGCTTTTTGTACGAGTCAAATTTGATATTGAGCATCCGACGTTTAGTTGTTGACGTGATACTAACTTTTTCTAAAAAGCTTCCCAAAGCTCGAAAGTCATCTTATGGACTTCACATTGGCACATGAGAGTATTGTCCATCATGCTGAACAACGTAATGTGGGCGATGCGACTCTTTCTCAACCATATCTAATATGCTCATGGTCCTTTCTTGCTTGTGTGGTGTCACTAATAGAAGATTTTGCTTCAGAATCCTTTCCTTTTTCATTGTCAACAGGCACAAATTTAATCATCATATGGTTAATTGTTTTTGGAACATCTTGTTCCTCTAATAGGTATTGAACTTTGTGATGTTAGATGTCATAGTTTTCACCGTTCAACTTATAACCCTTGTTCAAATCAGCAATTATGGATTTTGATGTCATTGTCGAGTTTTCACAACAAATAGAGAACGATACTAGTGTTATGCATGTCTTAATTTATCGCAAGTACTTATAAAGTAATGAAGTTTTGATATTCAAGGGTAATGGTATTGAGCAGTTCCAGGATAATCATAATTCATTAAAGTAACAATGCGACAAATCATCTATTATATAAATTTTAAATTGACGAACAATCCAAAATCACCGAAACACATTGCGTGTGACACATAGTATTATTTATGATTTGGCCAGAACAATCAGACATGGAGCAACGGGAGCACTTCTCCGAAAAGTGCCAATTAAGCAATTGTGTCCATCCTTCGCTTCGTCATCAAAACAGAAAAAAATGTATAATCACAAACACACAAGTTAGACCCTTGAAACCTTTTGGACATGCATTTTCGTGTCACACACCACTTGGCGGAAAGATATTGATTATTGTAACTAAATTTCTAAGTGCATTAGTCTTATAAAATAACTAATATTATGTTTTAAATTGTATATGTTTATATCTCAGGTTTGTGTAATTAGACTAACTAATTACAAAATTCAAATCATTTTCTAGGTTTCAAAGTTTACATAGAACATTTCATTTTTGTAATGAATATACAAATATTGATTTCATAAATAAATTAAAATATTATTTAATTTCAACTCATGAAATAATAAAAACTTATCCTACATCATCTAATTTCACAAAGAAATTAATGTAACAAGTAGCATGCTTTTTGTTTCAATGAAAAAACAATTCACTATATAAATTAGTACGTAACTATAACATTGTAATAGCATGTTATTCATATTTATTTTCACTAAGAAAATATTTTGCATGATTTCTAGTGCATAATCAATTTTGTTTTACAACAAATTTCATGCATATTTAATTTCACAAGAAAAATTATAATAATTGCATAAGATGACATAACATATCTTCAATTCAAATATGCATATTGTTGAGCTTTATTAAATAATGCGGGGCCCACCATAAAGAAATAAATAAAAAAAAAGAGAGATGGAGGGAGTTGGACTCGGAGTCCAACTCCATCACATCATGTCAAGCTATAAAAGGGAGAGAGAGAGGACCGTGAGGGGTGCTGATGCGAGAGAGAAAGAAAAAAAAGAACCTGTTCGCGCACATCCACTGAGAGAGGCAGAGAGAGAAAAGAGGAGAGAGAAAATCTTTTGGGTTTATTTTAGAGACGAGTTCTGATCCATTTTCAACGAAACTTCAGGCACATATTCTCTATAGCCTTCTCATTAATCTCAGATATTTCGGTGAGATCCTTCTAACTTCTATCCCAATTTTCGAAGAGGTTATTCTGTGAGATCCAAGATTATTTCTTGAGGCTTTTATTTTTGTATTCCTCTGCTGAGATCAGAGAAGAAATTTTGTATCCTACTTTTTCATAGTGGAAGTTTTGCTGCTCGTTCCCGATATTTTTTCCTCTTACCTTGAGGTTTTTCACGTAATCATGTGTGCCTCTGGTCTGATTTAATTCTCTTTATTATTGCCATCACCCTATTTAAATTTATGCATTAAGGGAAATAAGATATTTCCGCAAATATTGTTCAACCTTTTCCCAACAGTGGTATCAGAGCCCGGGTTATCAAACTACATAAATTTAATGAAGGACAATAATAATGCCCCTAGTTGGATGTCTGTGCTGACAGGTCCAAATTATTCTATTTGGAAACCTCTGATAAGATACTATCTGAATTGCAGAGACCTTTATGATCCAATCGAAGGTGATGCTGCAAAACCAAAGGACATGGATGACACAAAGTGGCGACGATTAAAAATTAAGACAGTTGCACAAATTCGACAGTGGGTCGACGATAAGGTATTTCATCATATTGCAAATATTGATGAGCCTGATCAAATATGGAAAAAATTATAAGAGATGTATGAGCGCAAATCACCGCAGAATAAGGTACTGTTAATGAAGAAACTTGTTAACTTGAAGTATAAAGATGGTCATTCTGTTGCATAACATCTGGGTAACTTTCAGGAATTAATTAATAAGTTGACATTAGTAAAAATCATGTTTGATGATGAGATCCAAGCATTACTTTTATTGAGTTCGTTACCTGATAATTGGGAAATACTTGTTGTCTCTCTAAATAATTCTGCTTCAGGAGGAAAGTTATCTTTAGAAGTTATCAAGGATAACTTATTTAATGAAAAGACAAGAAGAGAAGAGCACATACTTAACAACTCATCAGAAGCATTGATTGTTGAAGATCGTGGGAGAAACAAACAGAGAAATCCTTCTAAAAAAATAAACAGAGAAACTCTCACAGTTATGATCAGTCAAGACCTAGAGAAAAATCGAAGTCCAGAAAAGACCTTACTTGTCATTATTGTGGCAAGCTAGGACATTTCAAGAAAGAGTGCATGAAACTAAAACATGACAAATCACATGAAGGGTCTGATGATGCTGAAAAGGAGAAGAAGGGTAGTGATGGAAACAACGTTGCAGTGGCCACATCTGGTGATGTGTATTTTCTTACTGAAGAAGATTGTGTCAACATTGTGAGTCAAGACTCAGTTTGGATCTTAGACACTGCAGCTTCATTTCATGTTACCCCCCGTAGAGATGTCTTCTCGACATATACAGTGGGTACATTTTGGTCAGTTAAGATGAACAAGTCTGAGTCCCAAATTGCTGGCGTTGGTGATATTCAGCTGAAGACCAACACAGGCTGCAAAATTATGCTGAAAGATGTAAGGCATGTACCTGATGTCCGATTAAACTTAATTTCAGTTGGAAAATTAGATAAGAAATGCTATGAAAGCAGTTTCAAAGAGGGAGTATAAAAACTCAAGAGAGGTTCACTACTTCTGGCAAGAGGACAAAGAGATCATATGCTTTATAAGACTGAAGCACAGCACTGCACTAGTGAAGTAAATATGACTGAAGAGATGTCTCCTTCATATTTGTGGTACAAAAGACTTGGTCACATAGGTGAGAAAGGATTTCAGATATTGACTCGACAAAATATGCTTCTAGGTATAAAAGACATATTTTTTGATATATGTGTGCATTGTTTAGTTGGTAAGCAGACTAGAGTTTCATTTAATAGAACTTCTTCATATAAAAGTTTGCATATTCTTGATTTGGTACATACTGACGTTTGTTATATGAAGGATAAAACTCTAGGTGGTTCTCTTTATTTTGTTA
>LTAE01001661.1:24672-36105 GCA_001647135.1 Pontederia paniculata | reverse complement strand
TGTTATCAAGAAGTCTTGTCACATGAGCAGAAAACTGAGTGGATGAAAGTCATGCAGGAGGAGATGCAATCTTTGCATGAGAACAACACATATAAATTGGTGAAGCTTCCTATAGGCAAAAGAGCACTTAAGAACAAATGGGTATTTCGGCTGAAAAGTGAAGAAAATAATCCACACCCAAGATATAAGGCAAGATTAGTTGTTAAGGGATTCAGTCAAAAGGAAGAAGTTGACTTTGATGAGATATTCTCACCATAGTTAAGATGTCATCAATTCGTATAGTTCTTGGATTAGCTGCCAGCAAGAACTTAGAAGTTGAGCAACTTGATGTCAAGACAACTTTTTTCCATGGTGACTTGGAAGAAGAAATTTACATGGAGCAACTGGAGCAACCAGAAGGGTTCGAGGTAAAAGGAAAGGAACATTTGATATGTAAATTATAGAAAAGCTTATATGGGCTCAAACAGGCACCTCGTTAGTGGTACATGATGTTTGAGTCATTCATGATGCAACAAGGATACAATAAGACCAATACAGATCATTGTGTCTTCGTGAAGTATTTTTCACATGATGATTTTATCATTCTACTGCTATATGTTGATGACATGCTTATTGTAGGTCGTGACAAAAGCAAGATTGACAAACTAAAACAGGAGTTGAGTCAATGCTTTTCCATGAAAGACCTAAGAGCAGCAAATTAAGCACATCTTTGGCATGAGGATCACTCGTGTTAGAGAGCAGTACAAATTATGGTTATCCCATGAGAAGTACATTGAGAAAGTCTTGGAGAGATTCAATATGAAGAATGCAAAAGCAGTTTCATCACTACTTGCAAGTCACTTCAAGTTGAGTTCTAGGCACTGTCCAAGAAATAATGCTGAGAAATAAAAGATGAAGTATGTACCATATGCATTTGCAGTTGGTAGTCTGATGTATGCAATGATTTGCACAAAGCCAAACATAGCATATGCAGTTGGTGTGGTCAGTCAATTCCTATCAAATCCTGGTAGAGAGCATTGGGATGCAGTTAAGTGGATTCTCAGATATCTTCAAAGCACTTCTAAGGTTTGTTTTACGTTTTGATGATTCTGATCCAATACTAGAGAAATATACTGACGTTGACATGGCAGCTGATGTGGATAGTAGAAAATCTACTTCTGGTTACTTGATGATATTTGCAGGAGCAGCAGTCTCATGGCAGTCCAAGTTACAGAAGTGTGTTGCACTATCAACAACTGAGACAGAATATATCGCATCTACTGAAGTAGGCAAAGAAGTTATGTGGATGAAGTAATTTTTGGAGGACTTAGGCCTGAAACAAAAGGATTATCCTGTTCACTGTGATAATCAGAGTGTTATACATCTGAGTAAGTATTCTAATTTTTATTCTAAGTCCAAGCATATTGATGTGCGTTATCACTGGATTCGTGATGAGATCAAAAAGAAGAGAATTTTCCTTTAGAAGATCCATACTGACAAGAATGTGTCAGATATGATGACTAAGCCTCTACCTAGAGAGAAGACTGTATTTTGTAGGGTGCATGCAGATTTGTTAGAGCCCTCGGCATAATTAAGAAGGGAGAGTTTGTTGGGCTTTATTAAATAATGCGGGGCCCACCAGAAAGAAATAAATAAAAAAAACAAAGACGGAGGGAGTTGGACTAGGAGTCCAACTCTATCACATCGCGTCAAGCTATAAAAGGGAGAGAGAGGACCGTGAGGGGTGCTGATGCGGGAGAGAAAGAAAAAAAAAGAACCTGTTCGCGCACGTCCACCAAGAGAGAAAAGAGGAGAGAGAAAATCTTTTGAGTTTATTTTGGAGACGAGTTCTGATCCGTTTTCAACGAAACTTCAGACACAGATTCTCTATAGCCTTTTCATCAATCTCAGATATTTCAGTGAGATTAATGAGAATGTTGTAGAGAATCTGAGTGAGATTGATGAGAAAGTTGTAGAGAATTTGTGTCTGAAGTTTCGTTGAAAACGGATCAGAACTCGTCTCCAAAATAAACCCAAAAAATTTTCTCTCTCCTCTTTTCTCTCTCCTCCTCTCTCAGTGGACGTGCGTGCACAGGTTCTTTTTTTTTTCTTTCTCTCTCGCATCAGCACCCCTCACGGTCCTCTCTCTCCCTTTTATAGCTTGACGTGATGTGATGGAGTTGGACTCCGAGTCCAACTCCCTCAATCTCTCTTTTTTTTATTTATTTCTTTCTAGTGGACCCCGCATTATTTAATAAAGCCCAACACATATATGTTCAAAATAATGACAAAATTTTCAGAAAATTATTTGGAAATAAATTATATTTTTCCTACTTTTCTACGGCACTAAAATAATTTTCTATCATTTTCGCAATAGAAGAATATTTGCATGCAATTTTAGCAATCACAAAAAAATGCTATAAATTTTGGCAAAATGATACAAAATTTCAGAAAATTTATTTGAACGAATTTTGCAATTTTTTCTAAATATTATATGTGCATAGACAAATTTCATAAAAAAAATCCAATAATTGCATAATTACGAATTTGCAATTAGTAATAAGCACATAATTGTCAAATATTGATATAAAAATAAAAATATATTCTGAATTTTTTTATATTTTTCCGAATTTTTGAAACAAGTGAAAAAAATTTCTATCACTTTTAATTTGTTTGTTTTTTTTTCAAAAAAAAATTGTTTATCCTGCCGCGCGACCCTTGAACTCATTGCTTGGGAGGCCCGTTGGTGTGCTCAGGAAGGCTTCCACACAGCGCTAGGCAAACGCCACTCTACGTGCCATGGAGGCGCCACATGGGACAGGCGCGTGCCTTGCATGCGCACAACAGATGGCTCCATGCGCTCTGTAGGCTTGCATGTGCGGATGACTTCAAATACTAACTCTATAAAATATTATTTCAAGTACGAAAGACATCTCTTGATGTACATGTGCATCATCGTCTAGTTGAAAGCAGACTCAAGTTTCCTTTAAAATAACCTCTTCATCTAAGACATCGCACGTACTTGATTTGGTGCATACTAACATTTGCTATATGAAGGATAAAACTTTAGGTGATCCTTTATTTCGTTACATTTATTGATGACCATTCTAGAAGGGTTTGGGATATTCCTATAGCTTATAAAGATCAAGTGTTGGCAGAATTCAAGAAATCTCATAATAAAATTGAGAGAAAAACTAGTAGAAAACTCAAATGTGTTCATGAAGACAATGACGGAGAATACAGAGGTCATTTGAAGAGTACTAAAATACCTTCGACATTAGTCTTGAGAAGATAATTCTCAATATTCCTCGACAAAAATGACGTGGTTAAGCGAATAAATAAAATAATTAAGGAGTGTGTAAAATGTATGATTTTACATACTAAGCTATCAAAAGAATTTTAGGATGAAGCATTGATGAATGTAATTGATCTAATCAACCATTTACCTTTAGAAAGTTTGGTCAGGTAAAAATATCTTAGAGTATTTGGTTGCAAGAGTCTTTGGTCATATCCCTAAAGATGAGAGATTGAAATTTGACAACAAAATCAAAGAGCAGTGTATCTTCCTCGAGTATGTAGATGAAGAATTTGACTATAAATTGTGAGATCTTGTAAATAGAAAAGTTATCAAAATAGAAATGTAGTATTCTTGGAACACTATACAATTGAAGATCTATCAAAAGATAAAAAGTCAATCATCTTCAAAAATTATCTAGCTGAGTCGAGTTCAGTTGAAGTACTAATATAAGATGACATTATTCCAAAAGCTCATCAAAATGACAATAGCATTGATACTGATTCAGACGCGCTTTCAGATAATTGATGCAAAAATTATTGTAGCTATACGCTAGCAAGTGCACTAGTCCTTAAGTAATATAATGAGTGATTAAGGTTGTCGATCCCACGAGGATTATCTAACTTCTGATTTGTAATGTGAGATATTGAAATATTTGAATAGAAAATTCCTAAAAATCACTACTAGATAAATTCAAAGGTAAGACAAAAAATATCAAACACGAGGAGAATTAGGAAAATCCTTGTCTACACCACCGATGTTATGGATCCTATCACATGCACTCATGCATATGAACCAATGATAAAATGTACAACTCTCGACCTATCTAGTTCACCAATATTTCATACTTGAGTTATTTATCTTGCAAATAAAAAGATAAGAATTAATTCCTTTCAGTTTTTAATCCTATCCAATTATTAAATAAGATGCATTAAAATTAGTTCCCTCTCAATTAATAGCTCTTTGTTTTCTTCTTAGTTGACTACACAATCTAGGGCACTTCCAATTTCCCCCAAGTTATGACATTCATTCAATAGAAAAAAATCACATAGAAGAATTAAGAACAAACATGAATACTAGAAAAAAAGTTTAGACTATTCATGAAAAGATCCAAAACAATGGAGTTCAGTTTGGTAGACCCTAACAACAAACTACTCCATAGATGTCAAGTCATCATGTCCTTATCCCTGGGTGAATAGGATTAAACATCAAAGGAGTTCAACGTTCATGTAAAGATAACTACAAAATAAAAGAACAAATAGAACTAAGAAGGAGAAAAGATGATTGCATGTCTCTCGCAATTTCCCTAATGCGTCGAATGTCAAACCTCCAAAACCTTCTCCTCTTCACTTTCGCACAATTCTCTTTCCTTGGTCTCCAAAAGAAGAACCAAAAGACGCCTTCTTCAGATGCCCAAGGGTCTTATTTATAGGCTTCTCAAGTCCCCTTAGGGTTTAGAAACGAATTTGCGTCTTCAACAACAGCGACCACGTTCATGGCCCGTTACTTCACATTCACAATTGTGAAATTGCATTATCGAGTAGCATCGAGTGATTTTCACGCTAGTGAAAGTGATTTCATGGTTGTGAAACTCCATGTCATGAATATACATCTTCTGTAGAACCTGTGAAGTGATTTCGCACTTGTAATGTTGATTTAATATTCGTGAAAGTGATATCTCCATAGTATACTTTAGTAGCATTCGTAAGGTTGATTTAACACTCGTGAATGCATTTTCAAACTTTGAATTGTGTTTCACGGCCATGATTAACCCATATGGAAAAATTGCATATTCAAATTATGATTTCAGAATCGTTTTAACTCCGAATTGAATGTGATTTTTTCTAATATCTTTGTCATCTCATCCTCATACATTTTGATAAAAAAATTAGAAAAATGGGTATATTTATGACACGAAATCAATAAAAGAAAATAAGTAAACAAAATGATGTATGTAATGCAGAAATTAACAAAAAATAATCAAAATGATATTAAAAATATATATAATTATGCATGCATAAATAGTCAAGCTAATGGTAATATCGAGCAACCTAGTGAACATGACGTACCAGAGCCAAAACCTTAATTGAGAAGAGAAAGACAAGAATTAAATTATATTCCCCGATAGAATACAATTATTAATTTAGAATGTTATAAAAAAGTCTTGTGAGATAAGTGATGCATGCTAATATGACATAAAATTTTACTAGCAATTGTACGTATCAAGTAATAGAAATGATGAATGTACGAGGCCAGATATAGCTTATGTAATTAATGTGGTCAGTCAATTCCTATCAAATCTTGATAGAGAGCACTGAGATTTCGTCAAGTGAATTCTCAGATATATTTAAAATGCTAACATTGATCTAATATTGGAGAGATATAACATGATAGGTGGTGTGAATAGTAGAAATTCTATTTCTAATTACCTGAGACATTTGCAGGAGCAACAGTCTCATGACAATTCAAGTTATAGAAGGTGTGTTGTGCTACCAACAATTGAGGCAAAATAGATCGTAGTTACGGAAGCAAGAGGACTATATCATTCATAATGATAATTAGAGTGTTACACATCTGAGTAAGCCTTCTAACTTTTATTATAAATCTAAATATATTGACGTCGATTATCACTATATTTGTAATGAGATTAAAAAGTAGTTCTATTTCCAAAAGACTCATACTAAGTTTAGTGAAGAGGATTAGAAGCCATGAGGTCAACTTGATGTTTGTTCACAAGTTGTTGTCGCATGAAGTTTTGCATCAGCCACCACATTAAGAAGCCGCATCAAGAATTTGAAGTTGTTGCACGCCATCGTCGTTCAAACCCACCAACGAGACAAAAAAAAGAGGAGAAAGAAGAGGATCTTTCGAATTTGATTTTGAGACGAGTTTTAATTCATTTTCTATGAAACTTCATATAGAAATTCTTTATAATATTTTCATCAATTTTTAATATTTCAGTAAAATCGTTTTGACACCTATCCCGTTATTCAAAGACATTACATATAACATTCAAAATTAGTTCTTAATAATATTATTTTTATATTTTTCTACGAAGATCAGAGAAGAACTTTATATTCTACTATTATTTCATAGTAGAAAATTTGTTACTCGCTCTCGTATTTTTTTTTATTTTGAAAGAATATTTCAATAAATTTTGTTTGACTCACACCTCATTCAATTCTCTATAGTATTATCATCATTCTAACTAAATTTATACATTAGGAGAAAAATGATAATTTCACAAATATGCATAGTTTATATAATCTTCGAAACATTTTATTTATTTATTTTTTAGTGCGAAGAACATGAAAGTTATAAAAAAAACTATATGAAACAATTGAGCCACAAAGTATATTTCATATACTCACCCACCTAAGTAAAGAACCATTACAAATAATGAAACTAATAGATTTAGCACACTACAAATTAAAAGAACCGCCAAGTGGAGAAATTATATTTATTTTATGAAAAAAATAAAGGTGTTTCTAGGTAACACCATATCATCTAACTTTCTAATCGTAAAATATTAAATTTATGATAAAATATAAAAAAATAGAAAAAATGATATTTCTCATAATTTTAATATTTTACGGTTAAAAAGTTAGACAAACACTTATTTTATACGTTAAAAATAACATATTTTCTTCAATGACCTTCTTTTTGACCCGTTAAGGCAAAACTGATTCTAAAGCCCGGCCCAGTGAGAATTCAATTTACGTGACCCGGGCCATGATTTGTTTCCAAGGGGATTTAGTTTTCAGTTTGGACTGGATCTATCGTTTGCAATTTTTTAAGGTTATTTTATCTAATATTTCTTAAGTTTTAAAATTTCATCCAATTTTAAATTAAAATTTTACAACTTTTAACCCCTGAACTTATGGAAATTTGACACAGATCCTTCCATTAAAGGTCGTCCAAAATCCTATTAATTATTTTTTAAACAATTATAAAAATTCAATTATCCCTTGCTTTTTTAATATATGAACAAATATTAAAAGAAACAAAAAATAACAACATAAACACAATATTTTTAATTAGTATAAAAAATTAAAAAATATTTTCACTCATATTCAATTTTTTTTCAAATATTCTTGTCAAAATAAGAAAGTAAGGTAAAATAATCATTCCACGATAAAATAGAATAGAGTACCTCGGACTCAAACGCCCGCACTTCTTGATCCCATATGCCGGCCCATGACCGCCTATCAAATGAATGGGATGATCGACTGTCATACTACTCTTGACTCTTTTTGATATTTCATCATTGTTAAAAAACAACTTAACATGACAAAACTCAAGTAACGATAAGAAAAAAAAATGCCGCCCGCAATTAAATGTGCATAAAAAAATAATATGATTGTTTCTGTTAGTAATATTTCAATGCAGTAGGTAATAAGTAATGAACAAGGTTTATTTTTCATTAATTTTTTGTTATCTTTATTGTGAATCTTGTTAATCACAAGGACGTATTTCCCATGCTCATGTGAAAATATATGTTAAAAGTTCCGCCTCCTAGCAAATGAGTTTTGTTGAGACTTGTGATCTTTTCTTTCATTATTCAAGAAAAAAGTAAAAAAAAATAGAAGTGTTACGTCTATTGAGAGAGAAATCACATTTAGAGAACACAAGGATTTATGGGTCACCCTTAATTAAATTACATCATCGTTTCTTTCATTATTCAAGAAAAAGGTAAAAAAAAAGAAGTGTTACGTCTATTGAGAGAGAAATCACATTCAGAGAACACAAGGATTTATGAGTCACCCTTAATTAAATTACATCGTCAGATGATGATTAAAATTATTTTTTTAGTATGAAGAAAATAACAGATGATACAAAATTCAAAATAATTAAAATTTTAGAAATTTCATATATAGACTTTTAATACAAAATACGAAAAAAATAAAATTTTTATATGGGACGAACAATTTCATCGTCTCAATTATTTGAGAAGATACGATACACAACGATCATATAAATGTTCACTGAAGTAAGATATTATCAACAACAAGTATGTCATCCCAATTGAAGTTCGAACTCTTGACTTTAACAAAATGAATTAAGATTCCAATCATTCCACTAACAGGTTGGTAACTTGGTAACTAATATTGCTTTTGCTACACAATGTTTAAAACCCGCAAACTATGTGAATTGGTGGTGAAAAGTTTTGGATTTCGTCATGGAACGTTGACTTTAGAAAAAAAGATGATATTTCCAAAAGTAATAATATCAAATCAAATTTAAATAAAATAAAATAAAATTTGAAAAGGAACCTTTTGACATTTAATTTCTTTTATAAACACCAACATACTTTCAAATAAGATAATCATAACAACGATTAAAATGAATGAACTAAATTATAAAAAAATGTTAATAAATATGTAACACCCCGGAAGCACACTCCGTCACGTGCCAAAATTCCCTTCCTGAAACACTATGACATTATACCGAATAAATAAAAATTTTAATGACTATTTTTTTTCATAAAATAGAAAAAATGTGTGGAAGTCTAAAAACAAATGCGGTATATCATACATGCAATGATAAAACTAATACAACTCAATAAGAAACTAATGAAGGAAAATTAAACTTAATATCATTGACTCATGTGCAATCAGCAATTAGTTACGTGCATCAGTCACTGCATGCATCACCATTCTTTATGTGGCTGCAGATCAAAAAGAGGAGTCAATTCTCCTTTGAGCTATAAAGTCCAATATATAATACACAATAGATAAAAATTTCATGAAAAATAAAGCTTAAGGAATAAGCTATGATAGTATCATTAAAGACAACAAAAAATTAATTATTTCTATATTAATAATCTTTATTTACTTTTTTACATGCATCATCCTTGACATAATTTACTTTCTTTGCATGAGGAGTAGTAACCTATGATAATATCCTTAAAGATAGTAAAACATCAATTGCTCTTGAGTCATTATTCATCATCTATATTTTCTTTTAAATTCATCATTTATTAATTTGCGTCATCATTTCATTTCATTCCTAAATCATTCATCATTCTTTCCTTAGTCAATCTAATGCAATATCAATAATACAATATTTAGACCAAATGATTATTTTGTTATGTTTGATTTATCATTAATGACTTCGAGAAATGTTTTGTGGTGACTTCGAATGACTCATGAGTCTTTAGTCTCGCCAATATGTCAGTGAGGGTGAACAAGCCACGACCAGGGAGGATGCTTGATAATCATTTCATTGCAAAATGGGAAGAAAGGCAAGCAACATGAATTGAATAGCAACTGTTCTATCAGTCCTCAATTATTAATAACACCGTCGTTCCCAAATATTCAATTCATGACGATCTCATCATTAATTCAGGTGAAAATGATTGACCCTTATTTTGTCCACACATTAATTTTTAATGTTCACAGAAAAGGTATACTATCATCTAACATCAAAGATTAAAACGATAATAATATAAAAATTTTGCAAAGATTTGTCACGCCCCGTGAAAATCATTTTCACGATCATGATAGTACTTCATCACAACCTGTAAAATCTCCTTCATGGTTGTGACTACATATGCGACATCTTTTCTTATCTCTTCATGATCCATGACTTATTCTTTCACGATCGTGATCAAATACTTGTCATTTTCTCTACATCGTCATGACTCTTGACATGTTCGTTCACGTTCGTGATCGAAAGACAAGTTCCAACTTCACAGCTCGTGAAGTTGCTTTCACGAGTGATGCCGAAAGTTGAGTTTCTTCGTTTCACTTCATGGTCCGTGACACGTTCCTTCATGACCGTGACCATAGCCGAGTTAATCTAATCATGCTAAAAGTTGAATGAGGATTAAAGAACATGAATATCATCATAAATCATTTTCATCTAACATAAAATTTATTATGCAATTATTCTAACATGAAAAACCTATCTGGATGTGCTTGAGGGATTTTCTCGTTCGTTTCTTTGTGCTTTAATAATCCTCGTTCCGTTCCCTTGAGATTCACGTTGTCATTGATCTTCTTCACGTTCTTCTAAGAGTTTAGCATGAACTTAGAAAAGAAAAAGAAAGAAAGAAAATGATCATGAAAGAGAAGAATTCTCTTACCTCTACACCTAGTGGGAGAAGAAGAGAAAATAGGGAGACTCTAATGGCTAGACCTTGAGAGAAAAATAATAATTATGAGATTTTTTCCCACCGTAAGAGTCTATTTATATAACTATTCTAGGGCTTTCCAAATTTGAGTTTTGAGTCCAACTCAAACTCTTTTAATTAAATGTGATTTGAATTTAAAATTAATAAAAATGTTATAACTTAATAAATTTTATTGAAAATAAAATCTAAAGAATCCGGGTGTCACAAAATGAGTAAGTTTAGCATTAAATAATTATTATCTTTATTAATATTTATGGTATTAGGTAAATTTTGGACTATTGAATAATAAAAAAATCATTCCAATTAATCGAAAATAATTGGATCAGATCGACTTTGAGTTGAGTAAGAAAAAGGAGATTATTTCAGATAAAAAGTGTCAAATTGCCCAACTTGGTAAAATTGCGTGCCTTATCTCAAAATTATCATTTATATATATATACTAGTATGTCGATATGACAACCGAAAGAATCTTAAAAGAAAAGAATATTAGATATAGGGCTTTTCTATTTAGGCTTAGTTTATTGTTGCCTTTAACGCCGTCATCAGTAATAGAAATTATGGGTCTGCTGTCCATGTGCCACCGAAGTATGTTAATACTATACTTTGTTTCCTTTCCTTAACTTATAATACAAATGACATACATAAAGTAAGATCATATAGCTGTCTTTTTATTCACATTACACAATGTCATGAAAATAAATATACATTTTCTTATGTATCATCAGCAATTATGGACTAAGTAAGGTTAGCAACAGTCCATATGATAAGGGCCTATGCCTTCTTTTCTAGCTTTTGATGTGTGAGTTGAGTTGAGTTGAGTTGTTGCCCATTTGCATTGCATTAGGCACATGCTTATCTGCCTCCCTTGCCTTTTCTTCAAGACATGTTGCATGATGTTAAGTTTATTTGCCCATCTCAAATTTATTCATGAAGCCACTTAGAGGGGATCAAGAGCTTTATGACAAGAGGATGAAGCTCTCTCTCTCTCTCTCTCTCTCTCTCTCTCTCTCTCTCTCTCTCTCTC
>LTAE01001661.1:2677-24591 GCA_001647135.1 Pontederia paniculata | reverse complement strand
CTCTCTCTCTCTCTCTCTCTCTCTCTCTCTCTCTCTCTCTCTCTCTCTCTCTCAAGTTAGCTGCATGCATGTTGTGGTTGAGAAAGGAGGACAACTACAACTGAGCATAAAAGCCTGCCTTCACCTTTTAAACTTCCAGGCCGATGCCTTCCATTTGGCATCAAGTTGGCGTGCATCCATCTATAATTGAGCAAAGTACTCAGAAGAGGAGAAAAGTGTTCAAAAAAAATGTGGCACTAACACTATCATACATACTTTTTGAGGCAACCAAAATGCTTCTTGTAATGATTAGACCAACTCGACTACTGCAAGCAAACTCCATGCCTTGTCTTCACCAAGCTTAATTTGCAAGTGGTGAAATAATATCTTGATCCAAATTTGACATTATCCTCACAAAAAAATACACCAAGCATTTTCATATTGTATTTTAACAGAAAAAATCCAAAGGATTCTGCTAAAGTATTTACAGCATTTTGATGAGACTTGAAGGGTTCTAGTCTATGTGAAATAACCATGCATAAATATATATGTACTGTGAAAAGAAAGTTTTGACAATCAAATACTGATCTAACAGTTTGTTTATTGCCATCTAGATATCGCCGTGTGCGGGCAATGCTACCAAATTCATGTAACTGTAAACTTTGCGATATTGTCGGTTTTACTGATCAATTGTGCTGATTCGCGGACGGTTCAAGTTGCGATCAACATGTCATTAAAAGGATGTAATGCTTCCTTATTCTTTGAAGAATGGAACATTTCAGACTTTTGATGAGAAAAAAGAAGGAAAAGAAAAGTAGATCATGAGCCTTTAAAGTTTCATATTCAGTCTATAGAAGAGGTGTGGAAGATATGGAGAATGCCAACCCAAAAGGGAGTGCAAATGCCATGGGCACCATTAATTTGCCTGTGGTTGCTGGTCGGACCCTGAAGAAAAAATGAGACAAGTAACAAAAGAGGAAAAGGAGATGGCAGGCCTACATGATGCCATTGGCTCTGTGGCCAGAAGAGGGAACAGTGCTTGGCGTTCACCTAATGGCAACAACAACAACTCTATCACCATTCATCAATAACAACAACAAGTAGAAGAAGAAAAAAAAAAGAAGATTTGTGGTCACTCCTTTCAAGTCATATTCTCCATGCCCTATTAAGGACTTATCCAAGTTCATTCTTTTATTTTTCAGTTGCCTCGACGTCGGCCGGAGATTCTTTTATTCTGATGTCTTGATCACCAATTCACAATCACATTACTCTCTTGATTAGAGTTTGCTCTAATGCAGTCTGCAGGACATGTTCCCTTCTGTTGATGCAATTTAGATTTTGACTCTGGTACAGGCAAGAGAAAATGATGGGCATGCAACTTAATTAATTAAAGATCTGTATTGTCTAGGCTTAGGTGCAACTTCATTTTCCACTGCAAAAGAAGGAGAACATTGTGTTGTGTTTAATGACTGCAAACCTCATGCCATTGTCCATTTTTCACTCGAGATGCACTTTGATCAGATTTTCAGCTTCAGTTATCTCAGTTATAATCTTGTTTGATGTCATCCTAATGTTATGTTATCACACAGAGTGGAATAAAGTATTTTCAGCTTCATTTATCACATTATATTTTAAGCAGAAAATTCATATCTATATTGAATTGAAGTATTGCATATATGCTCAATCAAAACTTTGGTGTGCTATAGATGGCATGAGAAATCAGGTAATGACAAGTATCATGTTTTTTTGACTTGTAGCTAGCTACATAGAGTGGAATGGCAGGAGGAAAGAACTAATACCAAAAAGAAGAAAGAAGAGAAAGTAAGAGGGAGGGGATGAGTAAAAATGGTCCATGGAACACTGTTTGGTGTGTGTGCTTCTTGGGCATCATACCATCAGGGAAAAGCAGAGAAAAGGTTCCAAAAGCCAAAAATCTTGCAGCTATCTATGCACTGATTAAGTAGCCCCATCTTTCTAGCTCCTTGTAAATCAAAATCTTCAAACATTTATATCCAATTTTGGTTTCAAATGTGTAAGTATGTTTGCATGATGAATACTAATTAATTAATTAATGGTTCATAATTCATTATGGTCTATATAGTGTTAATATGTTGGACCACAAATTTGAAATCAAGATCTAAATAATAAAAATGCAATTAACCTACAACCTCGAAATGCGCCATCGAATGAAGGCTCGGCGATTACTGACTCGTCGAAATCGCATTCGACCAACTTGGATGAGATGATGAGTTTAATTCACATGTGTTATTTATCCAAGTTGCTCAATGATAAAGGAGTGTAAGATCTACATGATCCTTGGGATGCAATTGTTCATCAGCCATGTAGATTTCATTTTCAAATATGGATGAATGAGTTTGATTCTGAAAAAAAAAACCACAATGTATTTAATCTTGTTCTTTAAACTGAAAAGGAAGAACATAGAATAAAAATATATTTGAAAAGTTTACATTATATTTTAGTGGGATGTGGTTGCAGCATCTTGCTAACAAGATATCTTAGAAGCTATGCAACTTGGAATAAAAGGACTAATGATGAGGGTTTTAGGGGGGTATTTGAGGGGTTCAAGGGCCCCAATGCTGCCCCAGGGGTTTAAAGCAAGAGGACCTTGTGATCCTATTGGTGGGTGCCCAACCCATCTCCAAAGGCGCTCCACTAGGACCCGCTTCGCAATATGTGATAGTAGGAGCGTGCAGTGGTCCATTTGGGGGTCAAAAGGTGGGTGAGGAAACAGGAACCGCTCTTACTATTGTTAGGGTTTTGTAATTCTTTTCGTTTTACAAAAATATAATAAGATTTTTTTATAAAAAGTGTCTTATTACAATTTTTTAACGTTGCTCAATCATATTTTTACATATAAAAAATTAAAAAAAGAAAATAAATATATATTAAAATAAAGAAGGTACAAATAGATAATAATTTTATGATGTTTTTTTCTGTGTAATAAGCATAAAAATTTGTATCGAACGCATATTTTCAAAAAAATATTGTGATTTATTGGTTAAATATTTGAAATTTATAAAGCATTCAAAGATGGCTTAATCTTTGAAGGAATAAGATTAAAATATTAATTCTTTGTCTTTTTATTTCTTGGTTTCTAATTCTAAATATAATTTCACATTAACCGGATGTCATACAACAATAATCACGAGGATCTTAAATTCATCCCTAGGTGTTAGAAAAAAAATGATCTAAATGAAAAAAATAAATAAAGATATGGAGTATAAATATTTGAGATAATGAAAATAAAAAATATGGTGTTTATTATTATGATTTACAGTGTCATCTCAACAAGCTACGACCATCTTCTTAGAGGAAATTGTATATCATTGAAAAGATGCATAATTTAATATAGAGACGAGCTCGGAGTGCATCAAATTTTATTCAATTAAAATTACGTTCTCATTTTAATTAGATAAACTTTAACTACTAATTTTTAAATCAATAAATCAAATTATGTGCATAAGAAATTGTTATACACCTCTATTATTTTAATAATATTTTTAAAAGTTATATTTTTTTATGTAAACAAATTAATCTTCTCGATAAAGTTTCCAAACAGTGAAAATTAATTTCCCCCTACAGACGCAGCGCTTGGAGTTGGAGACCTCTGTCCAGCTGTACACGGCAAAAAAAAAAAAAAAAAAAAAAAGAGCACCCAAGCGATACAACTACAAGGCTTAGAGTTGGAACCAAGCGCGGGCGTTGTAGTGGCAGTGGTAGTTACAGCCGAGCCTTTCAAATTTTTAAAAATTAAAACAACACCCAAAGGAAAAAAAAAATATAAAGCAAAGACGAAGGCGAAGGCCAAAGAGCAAACACACAGCTCCTTCTCCCTCTCTCTCTCTCTCTCTCTCTCTCTCTCTCTCTCTCTCTCTCCCCTCTCTTCTCCACTCCAAGAGAACTCTTGCTTCCACATGGAAGCTCCGGCGCCGTCGTCCCCTGCTCTCTGACCCGTCTTTGGCGTCGGAAGGAAGGCAGTCCTTTTTCTGCTCGCGGCGCCATCATTTCCGGCCCGCGATGGCGCCGGAGGGGTTGCTCTCTGCGTCGCTGGCCGCCGTCGTCGAGGACGTCCTCAAGCAGCACGGAAAGAGGCCCTGCGACATGGACTTGGCTTCCAGGATGTCTCAGGAAGCAGGTGAAAGATTTCCAAGAACGTTCTTCTTCTTTTTTTTTGTTTCCTTCTTCTTCTGCTCCTTCGCCATGAATGCTGCGGCTTCTGATGGATTATTCCGTTTCGTTGTGTGAAGATTATACGTTCTTGCCATGCACAGCATAAATTAACGTAAATTCGATTCGTTTAAGCATCCTCGATTGGTGTCTCTCCATTTTCCTAAAATTAATTGGAGTTCATTCTAAACTACTTCTCCTCCGATGTGTCAATATCCGAATCAATAAGCTTAGACTTCATTTCAGAGAATCACTATTGCGATTAAAATTAATATCTTCTGCAAATTTCTGGCATTTGAGTGAGAGAATTATTGATCTTTTTAATCAGGGGGGAGAAGGTATGAGGCGGCTGGGTGGCTGAGGAAGGCGGTGGGAGTGGTCATGGCTAAAGACTTGCCCAATGAGCCATCGGAGGAGGAGTTCAGGTTGGGGTTGAGAAATGGCCTGATCCTTTGCACCGCCCTCAACAAGTTTCACCCTGGGGCAGTGCCCAAAGTGAGTCAAGCTTTGATGAGATCATTGTACTTCCTTTTCAGTTTTATTTTTTTTTTCAAAAATGTTTGGTTTTTTAGTTTGGCAGTACTTGTTTTTGGTTAGTCTGAAGCAATCGAATGTCCTTGTAGGTAGTTGTAAACCCAGGTGACCCTGTGCTACACCAAGATGGAGCTGCCCTTTCAGCCTATCAGTATTTTGAGAATGTCAGAAACTTCCTTGTGGCTGTGCAGGAGCTGGGAATCCCCACATTTGAGGCATCCGACTTGGAGCAGGTCAATTTTAGATTGTGTATAATTTCTTGCTAGTTACTGAACCCTGCATTACTAAATAATATTTGGTTTCCGAGTCAACCATTGATAGACGCAACACAAATTTGGCTTTAGAAGTGATAGTACATGGAAAGATCTCAATTTGAGTCTCTTCTAGATGTATTTTCCATAAGTTTTGTTTTACTGGTCCGCTGGTTTCTTTGTAACTGATCTTGGGTTATTCTTTTTCATGCCTCTGGTGACTGCAAGTTCAGGGAGGAAAAAGTGCAAGAATTGTAAATTGTGTCCTAGCTCTCAAATCATATGGTGAATGGAAACAAATTGGTGGACATGGAACCTGGAAGTATGGCGGGAATCCTAAACAATCTAACTGTGGGAAATCATTCGCAAGGAATAATTCAGAAAAATTCCATGGCTCATTATCAAGGACCCAGTCTCTAAATGAGAATGACATGCTTGATGTAGAACAGAATTTACATGGGGATGCATTAGCTGAGTCCACTGACATTGTAAGAACTGGATATATTAAATAATTGTAACCATGGTTTCCTTACTGTTTTGCACATTAATGCATCATATGCCCACAGACTACTTCAAGACCTCTCAGTATGCTTGTCAAGGCGATAATATCAGACAAGAGGCCCGAGGAAGTTCCACATGTAAGGATTCTCTAGTTGGTACATGATTTATATTTTCAAGTTTAGATGGCTAATTTTCCTTTTGTTCACTTTCTGCAGCTTGTTGGATCATTGTTGAGTAAAGTTATGGAAGAATTTGAACGACGAATAACAGGACAAAATGAGATGGTATCTATCCTGTTTATGTAGATGGAATCAAATAATACATAATGTACTGTTCTTTATATAGACAATAGGCAAATCCTATAATGAACACTTATTTTGTCATTTTAATGCTCCGCTTCAAAAATCAATCACGACAATATGTTTTCCCTGTTATGAACATTATGAGCTTAGATGTTCTTTTGAGGATCTCTATCTACTTGTAAATATTCATTCAATATATGTCACCTACCTTCATAGTATTGATAGTATGTGCTGCTGGTTCTTTGATGATATTCATAGGTCAGACCAGCTTTGAAGGGTATCAATGGTAGTAACTCCTTTGTCAAATCTAAGGTTTCAACTGGGACCCAACCTGTATGCCTAAACGTTAAGGTATTACATTCGTATTGTGGTTGGTCGTCCGAAAATAAGCCTCTAACTAATACAATTTTTTGTTGACATTCTTAAGTCGTATGGCGGAAGTGACTTGTCAGTACCGAAGAAAGAACATTATGTCAAAAAGAACACTGAAGAAGACAGAGCCTCCAAGGAGAAAATTTTGAAGCAGAATATGATTTTGGAGCAACAACAAAGAGATATTCAGGTAATCGTTGTATTCTCTTGAAATTTCATTTTATCATAAGACCTTTTGATTTCTTTGTGGCAGGATTTATTTGTTTATATTGATACTAAATTTTCTGTAGGAACTGAAATATAATATCCGGTTGACCAAAGCTGGTGTGGAGTTTATACAAAGGGAGTATAATGAGGGAATTAGTAAACTTGGTAAGATGGACTGAACTTGGTAGTCTTTATAAATCATAAATCTTTCATCAAATGTTAATAGATCTCTTGCTTGGCATTTCCCATGCTTAGGGGAGCACTTGCATAGCCTTGCTCATGCAGCTTCAGGTTATCACAAGGTTCTCGAGGAAAACAGAAAGTTATATAATCAAGTGCAAGATCTGAAAGGTAAAATGATCAAGCTTTTAGTTTTATTTAAAGTTATATAATCAAGTGCAAGATCTGAAAGGTAAAATGATCAAGCTTTTAGTTTTATTATATTAGTAACTGGTTCCTTCCTTCACTAAGTTGCGTGAATTTTCTAATACTAGGAAGCATTAGGGTGTATTGTCGTGTGCGACCCTTCCTACCAGGACAATTAAGTAGTAACACTATTGGTTATATTGATGATGGGAATATTAACATAGTCACCTCTTCGAAACATGGAAAAGAAGGGTGTCGATCTTTTAACTTCAACAAAGTTTTTGGACCATCTGCAACTCAAGGTTACTTTATGTTCTTACTCTCATTATCTGAGTTTCCTCTTTATGTCATGTCTATTACAAGTCATAACATCATTTTATTTTGTCATATGCAGAGGAAGTTTTCTCAGATACCCAACCCCTAATTCGGTCAGTTCTTGATGGTTACAATGTTTGCATATTTGCATATGGCCAAACAGGATCAGGGAAAACATATACAATGGTAAGAAGTAGGCCAAAAATTTATTAGAGTAGGTCAACTGCAACTAGTAGTATGTGTTGGCTTTCCTTCTGATGTTATTTTTATTGACATTGATATTAATCTAACATAGTAAGTGTATTTTATGGTTGTGCATGCAGAGTGGACCCAATAATCTAAACGAGCAGACACAGGGAGTCAACTACAGAGCACTGAATGACTTGTTTGGACTTTCTGAAAAGAGAAAGGGAACCTTTTGTTATGAAATTTCTGTTCAAATGATTGAAATATACAATGAACAAGTCAGGGACCTTCTTGTTAGTGATGGTCTTAACAAAAAATATCCTTTGTATATAGCACACCCTTTTCAGTTGTATGCATTTTATATATGTTAATTTTCTTTAAGGATGAGAATACCAATATCTGTTAGTTGATTTCTGAATTAGATAATGGTTTTCTCTCATATTAGATAATTGGTAGCGACATATTTCCTTAACATGCAAGTACACTAGAAATTCGTAGTACTTCACAAAGAGGACTTAATGTGCCTAATGCAAACTTAGTTCCTGTTAAGTCAACATCTGATGTGCTTGAATTGATGAATATTGGCCAAAGGAACCGGGCTGTAGGTGCTACAGCCTTGAATGATCGTAGTAGTCGTTCTCATAGGTAATGTATATTTGCAATGATTTTTGTATGTCAATCACTTCTTTTACTTGTCAATCTAAATTTTCCATTTGATTTCTCTCTTCAGTTGCTTGACTGTTCATGTTCAAGGAAGAGACGATACCTCTGGAGCAGTTCTTCGTGGATGCATGCATCTAGTTGATCTTGCAGGCAGTGAGAGGGTTGACAAATCCGAGGTCACAGGAGAAAGACTAAAAGAAGCACAACACATCAACAAATCACTCTCAGCATTGGGAGATGTAATATCTGCTCTTGCTCAAAAGAATTCCCATGTTCCTTACCGAAACAGTAAACTCACACAATTGCTTCAAGATTCACTTGGTATGAAATCTTCAAACTAATTAAAAATAAATATTATCTTGTCTTTTAATGTCTAAGTTTTATACCTTAACTTTTTAGGTGGGCAAGCAAAGACATTGATGTTTGTCCATATCAGCCCTGAGATGGATGCAATCGGAGAAACTCTTAGCACACTCAAATTTGCTGAGCGAGTTTCAATGGTTGAACTTGGCGCTGCTCGAATAAACAAAGAAAATGGAGAAGTTAAAGAACTTAAAGAGCAGGTTTTACTATCACTTTGAAAATATCCTAGTACTCCATGATAGTGTACATTCTTTTTTTTCCATACAATCTCGTCTCCTTCAGCTACCATTTACCTATTGCAGATAACTAGACTGAAGGCTGCATTGGCCCAAAAAGATGGAGATTCAGATCATTTACTGACTATGACACCACCTGATACAATCAACATAAATAACTCACAGTCGGTCCATGCAATACGTAAGGGTGGTGGTGACTATTCATGCAGTCAATCAGCCCACAGAAACCCTATGGAAGATGTTGGGAACATAGAGGTAATAATACTAAGAATGAGTGATTATAACCTTAAGAATGACAGAAAGGTAAAAATGCTGAAGAAGTCAAACTGAAGAAAAGACTTTATAATACTTTCTGCTAATCGTCTGTGAGTTCTTTTAAACAACTGTTCAAAACTGGCTAGACACTTATCTGTAACTGGATGCACGCCACCTAATTTCTATTGCAACAAACCAAATTTTAGATAATTAGACAACATTGAGATTATCTTATGACGTTTACAAGTGTGATTATCAATGTAATTTGACATTAGATTCATCTTAGATGAACCCAACGGGTCTTTATTGGATATGTTTTCACAGACCAGAGTAAATCCATCCTTGAAACAAAAGAAGCCAAGCTTTGATTTTCAAGAGTTCATTAGTGACTCTCCTCTCTGGCCGGAAAGCAGTCCAACAATGAATCTTCAAACAAGAGAAGATAAGGAAACAATTTCTGGTGACTGGGTTGATAAGCTTATGGTCAACAAGCTTGATCCAAGTAATACAGATGACAATTCTAGGGGTGATTGGGAAGGAGATGGTTCAGCACTGCCTGAATTTTTCTACCAGAGATACCTTTCTGGTTCAAGAGATTATGCCAATGAGTCTTGCCAAAGAAATGGTGCAAGGGGAAAAGAGAGCCATGAATTTGAAATGCAAAGAAATCGGTTCTATTCTACAGCTACGGATGACTCAGAAGATTTGGATATTGCAACAAGTGACTCTTCAGAAACAGATCTGCAATGGCGATTCAATCTACAAAATGCTCATGGCACAGTTAATCACAGTGGTTCGAGGATCAAGAAGTCTCAAATGAATCCAATGAAGAGCCCAAATATGAGGTTTGACTCTCAATACTGAAAATTTCAGTTTTCTACTAAATTCATGAAAGTTAGCATGATATTACTTTTAGAATAGCCTCTGGATATTTTATACAGTTCAAGTGTTTTTTTTTTTAGATTTTGTTACCTATTGTAAATCTTGGCCAGGAAAGTAGTTTCGTGTGAATTTTCTTTATCCAATAAAAATGTTTCATTCAATCTTTAGATTATCTTTTAGGTTCTTTTCTTGATGAAAGAGTAAAATGAACCATTTTAGACCCCCAATAAAAAGTGAATCATTAATGAATTGTCTACATTGTATTTCAACACTAATAAATAAGGTGTTTCATAAAAAAAATCTGACTCATGATCTTATTGTGCTAGATTTATTATATTGACTCGAATTTTCTAGTTTGGCAAAGTATCTAGTATCTACAACTTCTCTAAATAAGCCAACTAGGCTGCATTATTTCACGGAACCCAGCAAATTCTCACAATACATTAAGGATACCAATATGTTAGGAAAACCTCTAGGTACGACTTACAATTATTTTTTGTTAAACTTGAGAATAGAAGATGAATATTTAGTTCCAAAAAGAAAACTATCTTCACAATGAAGTAATTGATAATGCTATGCACCTGCAGAGCTTCAGGATTTGGTATTCAGGATTGTGCCTCAATCGGCATTTGGAAATTGAGGCATTATATCAAAGACAATTTCCTCGCATTGGATCCTTCTGTTGTCACAAAATAGTATATATTGAACATGTTAGGATTGCACTGTTGTCTCGTTAATTGATCACACTGACTTATATATGATGATGTTTATATGTTATTTAGGACAAGCTCCTTGCCATTCAAGGCAACCGTGTCTTGTGTATCTTTGTTTGCAAAGTAACAGTACATTCTAGATGTTTTTAACATGTATGCTTGGAAAATTCAGGACTCCAAGCCATGCACATGTTCCTTCGCCCTCCAGGAAGATGTCAAATGGATCTAACAGGGCAGGAAAGCAGCCTAATTCTGGTGGAGGTGTTGGTAAACGGACTCCATCTGGTGGTAAAATAGGTAACACCAACTAAGGAGGACTGCATATAGATCAAAATCCAAGGTTGTTTTTTTTTCTTCTTGGATTCGCATCACACTTTGAGAGCTTTCTCAGGTATGGTAATGAGTGGCAATAACCTAGTTGCTTGAGTTCCCGTGTGGTGAATGACTACTGGTGCTGAAGTGATGGGAGGAGCCTTTCCACCCACCACCCAATTTGTTTTTTTTTTGTGTTCCCTTTTATTTTTGGTTCATCTGTTATGTCTATAGTTTGTATAGAAGTGAATGTTATTCTTCATAAGAAACGATATGAAAAGAAAGAGAACTTGCATATAGAAATTTGAGAGGAAAGAAAAGAGGTTTTTTTTGTGTACATCACGAGTGTTCTACTTTGTACTGAGCTAATAATTGTGTTTCTGTCTATCCCGTTGTCTTTGATGTTTTTTCAGACTCTTTTCTTCCACCTCCTTGAGCAAATAATTGCCCGACGAACTCCAAAAATGTTTCTAGTGACTTCTCGGAATAATGAACTTTAGGTCCATTTTTTTATTTCGCTAAATTGGAGTGGGCAAGCCCACATTGGATTATGAACTTTAGGTCCATAACATGGATGTAATATTCATGTACTGTGCACCAGTAAAACGGTTTTGTTCTTCTCCACCGATGTCTGAGATATCTTTTCTACTTAAATGTTTAAAAATTGAAGTCATTATTCTGCTAATGATCACCTGCTCTGCTTTCTGAGGTGCAAGATTAATCCATCACACTATGTTTCAGGTATGTTTATTAGTAAGGCTGGTACCAGTAATCATGATTAACCTATTTACATGATAGGGAAATGGTTCATCCTCCTAAAACTGTAGCCTAAAAATCTTCCTAATACTCACATCTATTAAATGCCCTAAAAAGTTGATAGTATTACACCCCATGCCATTGTGAGACAATTATGAGGCTATATCCTCCTAAATTAGGAGGATATAGCATTGCTCTTACATGATATACTCTCTAAAAATAACTAACAAAGAAAAGTATTTTAGTTTGTATATATATTGCCGATGATAATGTCTTGAATCTTAATCTAGTGAAAACTCATATGATCCATGTGTATCACAGCCGCTCGAATAATTGGAGCGGCGAAACCGCTCGTTCCATATGGGGTCTCGTTGACCGGTCAGCGAGCGTGGGAGGCTAGGAGGGATCCCCCCTGCGGGGGCTCGGGGGTGGAGCCCCCATAACCTAGATAGCCTTAGGGCTTATGTTTCCTATTTTATATTTGGGAGTTTATATATAAACTTTCTAGGGTTCGAGTTATTCTGCATCTTGTATCATTTGCTGTTTGTTCACATCAAAGAAAGAACTCTCAGTTAAGGGTGAATCTCGTAAATTTGTGTGTCTTCTCTGTGTGTTGATTTCTCTCTCTCGTCTATTTTCATAACAAACTGGTATAAGAGCCTTAGTGATCAGGCGAAGAGATAACGTCCAACAACGTGAAAATCAAGAAGTTCACCGGGCGGAATAGCTTCGGGCTATGACATATTAAGATGTGTGCGCTTTTGAAGCAACAGGGCATCTGGGCGCCGCTCACGGCGGCCAAATTGAAGGAGACCGATACGAAAGGCAAATCAAAGGAGATCGATCTTGAAGATTTGACGTCACAGGAGGAGAAAACGCACTCGATGTTCCTGCTGTGTTTGGCGGATAAGGTGATAATCAAGGTTGCCGATGAAGAAACAACGACAGGTCTGTGATTGAAACTTGAAAGTATGTACATGACGAAGTTCTTCACCAACAAGTTACTATTGAAGCAATGTCTGTTCAACCTCCGCATGCAAGAAGGTAACCCTCTGAAGGAATATCTTGATTAACTGAATACCTTGTTGACGGAGTTAAGGAATATTGATGTGAAGATTGATGAAGAAGATGCTGCCCTACTTCTGTTAGTTTCTCTCCCTCCTTCATTTGAGAATTTTGTTCAATCTATGATCGTCAGAAGAGATACTATAGGTCTGGTAGAAGTAAGATCGAGTCTACATACTCGTGAATTTTGGCATAGGGCTTCTGGTAAATTTGCAGAGACTCAAGTCGCAACGTTGATTTCAACTGCGGAAAAGGGACATCCCTCGAAGAAGGGCAAGCCAAAGTCGAAATACAAGAAATTAAATCCGAGAGACATCTGCAACTACTGTAAGGAACCAGACCACTGGAAGAAGAATTGCCCTAAGAAGAGAAATACAACCGTTGTTGCGATTGTGTATTAGGGCAAAGACTCAGAAAATGATCTGGTTCTTGCTGCAACCGATCAGGGATGTCTGGAGAAACATTGATTGGATTCTTAACTCGGGGTGTTCCTATCATATGACTCCAAACAAAGAGTAGTTCTGAACATATCAAAAGTCGGATGGCGGAAATGTCATCATGGGCAACGATGCATCGTGCAAGATAGTTGGGTTCGACTATATTTAGATCAGAATTCATGATAATAAGGTGATAACACTGCTAGATGTACGCCACATTCCGCAATTAAAGAAGAACTTGATATCACTAGGAGTCTTGGACTCTAAAGGATGTCAGATCAATGCTGCTGGAGGTGTTCCCAGTGTCACAAAGGGTGATACTTTTGTCATGAAGGGAGTCAGACAGAAATTCTTGTACATACTACAAGGCAAACAATCTCTGGTGTTGCTGTGGTGGCTAGTTCATCAGATTCAGAAGTGTCAAAGTTGTGGCATACACGGCTCGGACATATGAGTCAAAATGGGCTGAACATATTCAGCAAATGAGATCTTCTTGGAGGCCAAAAGATTTCTGAAAATAAGCTTCTGCAAGCACTGCGTCTTCGGTAAGCAGCACCGACATCAGTTCGACAAGGCAGTGCATAGAACAAAGGCGACTCTCGACTACATCCATGCTGATTGTTGAGGTCCCTATCGTGTTTCATCTTTAGAAGGCGCTAAATACTTCCTCTCTGTGGTTGTTGACTACTCAAGGATGTCTTGGGTATTTCTAATGAAACATAAGAGTGAGGTTTTCAAGGCTTTCAAGGAGTGGAGGATTTTGGTGAAGAATCAGACATCAAAGAAGGTGAAGTGTCTTCGTACTAACAATGGTCTACAGTTCTGTTCGTCTGAATTTTATCAGTTTCGCAAAGATGAAGGCATTTCCAGGCATCATACCATTAGACACACTCCGCAGCAGAACGATGTGGGAGAACGCATGAACATAACACTTTTGGAGAGAGCAAGGTGCATGCTCTCTAATGCTGGCCTGAATATGGCATTCTAGGCTGATGCTGTTAACACAACCTGCTACTTGGTGAATTAGAACCCGACAACTGACAATTGATCTCAAAACTCCTATTGAAGTATGATTTGGAAATCTTGTTGATTATACTAACTTAAAAGTTTTTAGTTGTCCTGCATATTATCATGCCAGCGAACGAAACTAGAGCCAAAGGGCCAAAGAAGGAGTATTCGTGAGATATGGAGCATGAGTGAAAGGCTACAGAATTTGGTCTCCTTCATAGCACAAAGTAATCCACCGCAGAAATGTAACCTTTGATGAGGCTTTAATGCTTCAGCCGAAGGTGGAGGATGTTGATGCAGTACTTGAGAGTGTCAACAAACATATGGAGTTTGAGGTGACTCAAGTTGAGGATGATACAAGAAGATAATACCAAGTTGATCATGCAAAGCTAGATGGACCTGAAGAGCAATAAGAAGAGGAGTATATTGCTATTGGGCGTCCTCACAGACAAGTGTGTCCTCCTAAGCGATATGGCTTTGAGGACATAGTTTCTTATGCACTCACAGATGGCTGAAGAGGTGGAGCCCCCGGAGCCATCAAATTACAAGGATGCCATCTCATGTGCAGAATCAGAATAGTGGATCGCCTCTATGGGTGAGGAGATGGAATCTCTTCACAAGAATAAGAAATGGGAGCTGGTCAAGTTGCCAAAAGGCAGAAATGTTGTAGGTTGCAAGTGAATCTTCAAGAAGAAATTTGGAATTCCTAAAGTTGAAGGCACAAGATATAAGGCACACCTAGTTTCTAAAGGCTACAGTCAGAAAGAGAGAGTGGACTATAATGAGATTTTCTCACTAGTCGTCAGACACACTTTCATCCGAGTGCTGCTTGCCCTTGTAGCACACCAGCATTTGGAACTTGAACAATTAGATGTGAAGACTGCCTTCCTACATGAAGAATTTGAGGAAGATATTCTGATGAGTCAACCAGAGAGGTTCTCTATTCCTGGAAAGGAAGACCAAGTTTGCAGGTTGAAGAAATTTTTATATGGACTGAAGCATTATCCACGTCAATGATACAAAAGATTTGATACATTCATGATCAATAAGGGATTCAACAAAAGTCCATATGATTATTGTGTGTATCACAAGAAGGTGAAAGATGTCTCCACTATCTTTCTGCTTTTCTATGTTGATGATATGCTCATTGCTGCAAGGTACATATCAGATGTTTAGGATTTGAAGAAACTCCTCAGCTCAGAGTTTGACATGAATTATCTGGGTGTAACTAAAAAAATTTAGGGATGAAGATAGTCAAGGATCACATAAAGGGTAAACTTTTCTTATCTCAGAAAAAAACTAGATTTAGAAAATTTTATCCAGATTTTGTATGGCTTCAGCAAAGTCCCTCAGCACCCCATTAGCTTCAAATGTGCACCTTTCCACGGTTTCGCACCACAATCTGATGCAGAGAAGGAGTACATGTCTCGTGTTCCCTATGCCAATGCAGTTGGAAGCCTAATGTATGCTATGGTGTGCACGAGACCTGACATTGCACATGTAGTTAGTGTTGTCAATAGGTTCATGAGCAATCCAGAAAAAGAACATTGGCAAGCAGTGAAGCGTATTTTTCGGTATCTGAGAGGAACATCTGATATTGGCCTCATATATGGAAGTATATAGAGTGTTTAGTTATTGATTATTCTGACCCGGATTATGCTGCAAATGTGGATGGAAGAAGATCAATGACATGCCATGTCTTCACTTTGGACAGTTCTGTTATTAGTTGGAAGTAGGGCTGACAATAAGCCAGGCCGTTCGTGAGCGGCTCGTGGCTTGACCTATTTTGGGCCTTGCTCGGCTCGCCTTTCTAGATAAATAAGTCAGGCTTAAAATTAAGATTTGACTTTTTTATTTAAACAAGCTTAGCTCGTCTATATTAGGCCTAGCTTGTTAGCTTATAAGGCCAACTAATATAATTAAAATATATTATAAAACTTAAAAGTGTTTAGCATATCAGTCAAATTTATTAATAATTTTGATTCAAAAAATCTAATGTAATATCGAAAGAGATACAATAAGTCACTTTTATTTGAAATTATTATTAATTTTAGTGTGTTAGATATGAACAATGCTAAAGTGCACAATATTTTCTCTTTAATATTATAAATATAAGTTAAAATATAATTTAATATATATTTATTAATTAATAAATATGGCTTAATAAACTATTAAGCTAGGCCAGACTTCTTGAACTTAATAAACAAGTCAGGCCAAACTTAATTTTTAAATTTATTATAGGCCTTTGGCCTAGCCCATTTATTAAACTTTTTAAATAGGCCTGGCCTATTTAAGTGTCGGCCTAGCTCGGCTCGGCTCGTGTCTATCCCTAGTTGGAAAGCTACTCTACAATTTTCAGTTACTCTGTCTACTACTGAGACAAAATACATGACATTGACATAAGCTACAAAGGAAGGAATCTGGTTGAAAGGCTTAGTTGGAGATCTTGGACTACATCATGATCAGGCCATAGTGCATTGTGACAGCTTGAGTGCTATATGTCTGACCAAGGATCAAGTTCATTATGAGATGACTAAACACATTGATGTCAGATATCACTTCATTCGTACTGAGAAGAGGATTAAGGTGAAGAAGATCGGGGTAGTAGATAATCTAGCTGACATGTTCACCAAGTCAGTTCCTCACTGTAAGTTCCAACATTGCTTGGACTTGCTAAACATAAACAATTGGCAGTAGCCCCGAGGCGGGGATTGACGACGGCAGAACATGAAAGATTTATATTTTGAAGATGAATCAAGTCAAGGTGCAGATTTATTGATAATGCCTTGAATCTTAACACAGTGAAAACCCACATGACCCCTGCGCATCACAATCGCTCAAATAATTAGGGCTATGGTAACATACAATGTTGTAAAACCCAATCCGAACAACGACCCGGATAGCTCGATGGGTTAGATTGAACCAGTCGAACCGATTAAACAGAATGGTCGAACCATATAATAATAAATTAATATAAAGTAATAAATTAAGTATAAAATCTAAATATATGATAACACATATGATTAATTGTAACAACATAACAGTTTTTATAGTCCTAATTCACAATTCAAAGTTTGTAATAATGCTTAATGATCCAAGATGAATATTAAGATAATTATAAATACTAATATGCTTAATTATTTCATTTTTTGTTCAATGCACTAATATAGACTTGTGATAGTTTCAAATTTTGCTTCTATGATAATTTAGATTATTTAGCTCTTTTATATTTAGGAGTTAAATTAGAATTATATTATTATTATTATTTGAAAAAAATATTTTTTTTTCAACTGGGTTGGTCAATCCCGTCGGGTTGAACGGTTCAACCAGGATTTTGACCAGGTCAAAATGGTCTAATTGCCAATCCGGGTTTGGAATGACCCATGGGCCGTTTTATGTCCCGGACACCAGTCCGACGATCCGACCAGCCATGTCGGGCTGGGTTTTATAACATGGGTAACATACTTTATGTTTTCTGGATCAAGCTAAAAAGATCTGATTCATTTTAAAGTTTTTTTCTTTACACTAGTTAAAATATAATGATATTGTTGAGAACAAAGAACAAAAAAGTAGAGATCTCAATAAACAATCATTGAAAAAATGCACAAAAAATTATGTGGTTTGAAATAAATTTCCTACATCTACATAGAGAATTTTCACTAATTTTATTTCAGAAATCACCGGCATACATAATCGCTCCTAAAATTATATATGTATCACAAAGCTAGGGCAATCTAGGGAATGAAAAGATTATAATATAACTCCTCCAAAAAATAATTTCTCAAAAATCATCAAAACTTTTTCTTCGAAAGAGGCATTCAGACGAATAGTCTCCACATGCTATCTTCAACAATCTCCCACTTAGATAATGATTCATAGATGATTGCTAGGGTGAACTTATCAGACACGCAATGACTCCTTTCAACTAGTAATGAAGGCAATCAATGGATGAACCCAACCTCAATTTTTCTATGACTACCATCTTGGTTGACATGTCAGTTGAACTTTTTGACTCGCAAAATTTTCTCAAGAACTATTATACATCTTCATGAAGAGATCTAATGAAGTGATACTTTAACCTGATGTGATTTGTTCTAGCATGAAATGCTGAATTCTTTTTAAGATGAATTGCACTATAACTATCATTGGACATACTTAATTTTCCTTATATGTTGCCTAACTCTTCAAGAAATTATTTAACCAAATAATCTCCTTGCATCCCTTTTACATAACATTATGCTCTAGTTCAGTAGTGAACTGAAGATAATCATATCGCCCAAGTCAGCATCAATAGAACCCTTTAGATCCAAATTAACTCTGTTGACACAAAGTCCATACCTTTTAATCCTTTTAAGTACCAAAGTATCCATTGATTTGACATATATCTCTTGGCAACTCCCACCACATGAGCAATGTTTAGTCTTGTGCTTATAATAACATACATAAGTTGCAATTATTGATGCATAAGGAACCTTGTACATGTAGTCATGCTCCTCATTTGTCTCAGGTGGTTGATATTTAAAGATCTTGAAGTGATTTATAAAAGGTATTTGCACATGTTCTATAGAAGATATGATAAAATATCACTTGTATTAGTTAGAAATATAATGGGCTGATTAATGGGTAGTTATGTTCATGTTCTCTACTATTAGTTATGTTATTTAGTTATAGTAACTAACCATTCATGTTATAAATACATAGATGGTTTTATCTTTGTGGGCAGCCTTTGAGAAGTTTATTATCATCCTTGTAATTGGAGTTTGGTCCACTCCACACATACTATGAAAATTTGTCATCTCAAATGGACAAGTTATTAGTTGTAATAGTGTTTAAGATTCTTGCACTTTTACTACTAGTAACATTTATCTTAGTTGGGCTGATTAATGGGTAGTTATGTTCATGTTCTCTACTATTAGTTATGTTATTTAGTTATAGTAACTAACCATTCATGTTATAAATACATAGATGTTTTATCTTTGTGGGCAGCCTTTGAGAAGTTTATTATCATCCTTGTAATTGGAGTTTGGTCCACTCCACACGGACTATGGAGATTTGTCATCTCAAATGGACAAGTTATTAGTTGTAATAGTGTTTAAGATTCTTGCACTTTTACTACTAGTAACATTTATCTTAGTTTCATTTTTATAGTTTTTGTCATTTATGTTTCCAGCCTCTATCAAGATCTCTTATCGATGTATGATTCTTGAGTCAATTATAAAGTACCGACTTCTTTATCATAAGTAATCAATATCTCAGGTAGCTTCTTTGCATCTCTTAAGTCTTTCTTTTCAAACACACTTGATATCACTCCTTCAACCTTTTAATTTCTTTCATATATGAACTTGTGATGAGTATATCATCCACACAAAAGAGTAATACAATGTAATAGTTATCAAAGAACATGATATAACAACAATGATAAAAAAAATGTAAGTTTTCTATTAATAAAACTATCAATTTTTGTATACCACTTGATGTGTGCTAAGAGTATAGAAAATATTACTAGGAAGTGCACTAATCATATCAAGTAATAAAGAAGTGAGTAGTATTGTTCTCACGAGAACTAATATTAACTATCTATTTAATTTCACAAACTAATAAGAGATAAATGGATATGGATAAACTTTTTTTTGAAATGTTAAAAAAATAAAAAAAGTAAAAGGTTTTAGTGACGACAAACTCTAGATCAAGATGAGATAAGAACAAGGATAAATTTTGTTTCACGACAAGATTATTTAAATTATTATTTCATTTCAAACTCCTTAATGGGTTAGGATCTACCCAAAATATGATTTTCTCTCCGGTATGAATCGACTACCTTAACTCTGGATAGATCATTCCTCTTTAGGATGACAATCTTATCTACTAAAGGTGCAGATACATAAATTTGTATCTCTTACACTACCAATCATTCTTCTCCAAGATGACAATCAATAGAACACACATCCAAAGTATTTCTCTTTAGGATGCTACTTGAATTATGACATGCAACACTTCAACTTAAAGTTAAAATCAATTTCAGAACCAACGAGATTTATAAATCAAATAATCCTATCTCGGATTCTAGTCAAATAAAATATCTCAATCAATCAATGAAAAACAGTAAATACAACATTCATATTCATGAGCGAATCAGAGAAAAAAACTTAAATCAGTTGAATAAAGGGTTCAACAAGTTCCCCTTACGGCGAGTTATTAAAAAAAATAGAAAATTACAAACGAAGTTCATCCTTCAAAAATAATTAGAGAAATATAATAATTATGGACTAAGAACACCCTGACAATGATTTTCTCCGCAAAGTTTTGCACAAAAATCTTCCTTAAAAAATTCTCCTGACATTAATGCTTTCTTCAAGTTTGCAGCGTATGAATCAGGTTTGATGCACCCAATCCGGGCTAGTTGCATGTGAAAATTGAATCCCTAGGGTTCTCTTTATAAATTTGAAAGGTTGACCAACTCATATTAGGAGTCCAAATAGTTTTGGAGTTTAAATAACCAAGTTTGATAATGTTCCAACTCAAATTCAGCTTATCTCGGAGTTTTGTTTCAGGACAAGATAAGATTTGATGAAATTGCATTGTGATCAAGTTTATTTAGGATTTTTCATTCCAGGGCTAGTGATAGGGCTTTCAAGGTTGTGGCTGAGGTTAAAAAATTGATTTGCAGGTTGTCACGGGTCACGAAATGACTTCGCGGTCGTGATTGACACTCCAAAAATTTACATCCAGATTGTCATGCCATTTTAAGGCCATGATATTCAAGCGAAGAACCTCTTTGGCCATGACAATGGTGTTACGAGCCATGAAACAAACAAAAGCTCATTTTTTATGTCTGTCACGATCATGACAAACACTTAGGGGTGAAATTGACGCATTAAACTTGTGATTATGGCCTCGTTTTACCATCGAATTGGTTGTCATTTTTTAGTGTCTTCGTATCTTTCTCCTCTTACCTCTTAGATAACAAATTTCAATAATTTGGCAGTTTTATGCCTCAAAATAAATAAATGCAAATAAGAAAACAAAATGATGCGTGCAATGTTAAAAATAACGAAAATAAATTTAAAATAGTTATAAAAATATGTATAATTATACATACATTAACTCTCTTGAGCTTAAAGTCTTGCTTTTTCTCAAGTAAAGTTCATGGCAAGGTTCAAGAAAATCTCCATTGACACCTTTTCCTAATATATCAACTACTTTTCTAACACTGCCCTTTTACATGCCCATCACAAGAGTATGTCACCACATGCCAATTACATAGTTTCATAGAATTTCGAAACCTAAAATATATTTAACAATATCATGTTCAACCCCGTGAAAAAAGGAAAATATACAATATATCAAGCAATGATATTAATGTTGAAAAATAAGTGTGTAATGAGCTTATACTTTTAACTGACAAGAACAATAATCCCAATTTATGTTTGCAAGTTCAATCTTCAAGCAAGATTGCACAAGAAAGTTTATGTAGTAAGCTTTCGATCGATTGATCCTAGATCAATTGGCCTTAGGTTATCATGATTATAGATTCTCCTATGGGTTTACTGCCCGAACATTCTCAGGTTATGAATAAGGGTTTAAACTTAGGCAATTGAGTTAACACTTAGATACTTTTTCAATTTGCACAAGGTGTTTCGTGTAGCAGGCTTTCGATTGATGACTCCCAAACAAGACGATCTTAGGGTAACCAATGTTGACGTACCCCTTGAGCTTACTTGTCCAAACTCATCCAGGTTCTGGATAACACATATCTACTACCTTAATCCCTTTATTAGCAATATATTTTCTTTTAGATTTTTTTTTAAATTTTTTAAATTTTTTTATTTTTCATTTCGCACAGTTTTCACAATATGTTCGATAAGCTCAAATTATACTTACGTCAACACTATTCTCAATGTTGAAATCCAATGAAGGAGGCACCTGGCGGTGTTTCGTGGCAAGCGATCAACGATGAACTCAAATTGGATCAGAAGGAGCCACCTGTAGGATCTAGATGGCACCAAGAGGGGGGGGGGGGGGG
>LTAE01001660.1:6757-58955 GCA_001647135.1 Pontederia paniculata | reverse complement strand
CTCCTGTGATCACAGACATTTCATTTGACGGATAGTTATTCCCTTTATGTTATATTCAGTTATATAAACTGTTGTATACATGGGCATTTTTGCCACTTATCCATTTTACGTCGAGATGTTGCCGAAATTTTTGGCAAATTCAAGAGTTAGAATATTTCTCCTTATCATGTTTCCGCAACGTTCAATTATTTGAGCATGATATAGTGTTATGTCTATTTTACCCCTCGTGACGGCTAACGGTCGACTATGTCGGTCCGGGTCGTCACATTTATAGTACAATTTTTTTTACATCCATAAGTTCTATCAAATGTGTCCTAATCAAGCATAAGGTCTTCATTTACTTGGTATCTCTCTTCTTCATAGTTCAAACTCTCTTGGTTTAACTATTGAGGATGATAGTGCCACAACAATAATATATTTTGTAGCAATATCCTTTTACATATCACTATAACATATGGCTTTGTTGAGCAAAAAATCTGCACATATACCAAATGATAAAGTGATTACATTCAAAGCAAAAGAAGATCTCTCTAAAAAAAACAGCAAATGAAGATAATTACTTTTAAGAAATAAAAAAAATAATGCAACATAATAAATGATCACATTACCTTTATTTTGGTTAGATAGTATTCAATCACATGCACATTTGGATACTTTACGTGCATCTGTTCATCCTATTCAAGCAAGATGTTAAGAAATAAACATGAGTCATGGATTAAGATTTACAAATCTTAAATTTTGCCCTTCCACATGGAATAAAAGAGCTTACAAGGAAATTGGGATCAAACTCCAAGCCTCAAAATAGATATAACTGCGACAAAATGATACCACCATGAACTACAAACAACTTTCCATGGACTTCCTAGTACTAACCTCATGTTTTCATATGATCTATCTCCCACATATTGTGGGTAGAAGTTGCTCCCTTTTATAGGCCAAATTACATCTCCTATCTTTCTACATAAGATGAGAGTAAATGCATGCAAGAATATAATTATGGAAAGTGACATTTTTACTCGTATGTTAAGAGATTTTAAGTTTAACTTTGATGTATTTTCTTTTTTTGGAAAAAATTATCATATATTATTTAATTTCTATTTCGTTTCCAATATTAGGCTCATCAATTTTCTTGTAATTGAAAAGAAGATGAATAATTAACTCTATAAAAAAATCTACCAAAATTATGACATATCATTTTTGCAATCTTCATGTTAATGTCTAATTCAATTTTCTTTTGGTTACTTTAAAATATATAATATTTAAGATTAAATTAATCTTTGTTAAAGATGCACGTGGTGGGTGGGGGAGCATTGATTTCAAAAATAAATTTCATTATCCATTAAGTAGAAAAATTTGCTTCCATTTGTAGGATGATGGGCTATGTATATTCTTGCAATGAGAAGATAAGATAAGATCAAATCCATTGTTCTTTATTTGCATATATCTTACTATATATTGTATCGATATTGCAATAAATCTTATTTGCAATTTCTTATTTAGTTCCATTAATTTAGTTAAATGCAATTTAATGCTTATTTGAAGTTAATGTTTCTTTCTTTTATTTCATATATTTTTAATGTTTGACCCATATAGTGAGACATGAACCTAGACTAAAATTGTACAAAAAGGTTCACGCGATGAGATAATAATAGTTTTTTTTTCTCACTACAATTTTAAAAGTCATTGAATTTACAATAAGGTGGTTTTTTATGTTTATTTTTAGTAATGCATGAACATCACCATTTAATGCATGCAATAAATGAAAATGTACTTTCCAAATTTTATAATTTATATTGTTAATATATTTCCAATTTACCATAAGAAGCAAAACCCACTCCATGGAAAAAATAGAAAATCCATATAAAGGTAATCTCTAAAAATAAAATACTCATTTGCAAATTCTTCATGAACTAAATCAATGTCTTGATCATGAACATTATGAAGCGCATGAATCTATTCGAGATTATTCAGAATTTGTAAGGAACATGAATCTAAAATACTATTGGTTTAGTTGTGATTCCATAATCGAAATTGTGAAGTGTTCAAGAACGACAGATAAATATCTAGACTAGTAATAATCAATTTTCCCTTAATTTTTGTCTCTTTGTTTCAATATTAACTCTAGTATCAGATTGTGGAGATGTCAAGATGTCCTTTTGATAATTTTCTTATTCAACAATATAGCATAATCATTTTTTTTTCAGGTAGGTTTCGACCCGACTAGATCTCAAACTCAATCCAATCCAATCAATTTTGGTCAAATCAGGTCGAATCATCGAGTTACCAAATTATTATTTTTTCCCTTTATTAATTACTTTTTCCGTAATATCTAATATTAATTGTATTTTTTTTAAAATAAAGAATATATTTTCTTTTGCATACAATTGAAAATATTTTCACTATTTGATTTTAGTATATTTTTTGTTAATATAATATTAAATTCTTACTTAGACAAAATCAAAATTATTAGAAAAATATTTGGGTCATGAGCTGAGTAAAGTTTATCGAGTTTAAAAATTTTATATTATATATAACTCATTAATTATTGGATTATGATCAGTTCGATTAAGGTCCAACCCAGCCAACATCCAACAAGACAATAAAAATGAGTATAATAAAATCAGCAAGACAATAAAAGTTCCAAAATTTTCATTTTGACCAAATAGTAATTTTATCGTAAATAATTAGTCAAATAAGATGGTAAGCACATTATAACTAATCCGATATGAATATATGTAATTGGGTCAAGCCACGTAACCCACATATATTTCATCTCTTTTAAGGAGCCAATTTCATCCACATGACTAATGGCACTAATATTGGTGCCGCCAATCTTGTCCTCATAATTCTCCATTCCTAAGTAGACTTTATTTATGTAGGCGAGCTATAAGATGAGTAAGTGACCTTTTCTATGTTAGCAGATATTGGTATGTTAACCAGTATAGTTTTTTTTATTAAGGTAGAGCTCACCTTCCACCTACCAAATATCTTATGGAAGTTCAATCCACTCATCTTTTGATAATTAGTCCCTTCTTTTAGTCTTATTTGTTTGTTATGACTTCAAGTTGTTTGACTTATATTGGAGTCATAATATATTAGTTTGTTTTTTTAGAGGTCATCTTTGAAGCACATAAACTTATATTTGAATGAGAAAGGTCATTCCTCGTTTCATTTATTATATATTTTTCAGTTGATATCACAAATTTTGATGATTATGTTCTGGCTAGTCTATATCATCATGATCGCATACCTAATTATGATGAGTAAGATCCTTAATAATTTTTTTTGTGTAAAAGAACTTGAATTCGATACTTTTTTAAACGATGACTTGCTTACCACTCTACCCCCAACCTCCATTGATAATATTGTCTATGCCAGAACTTTCTTTTCATCTTTATTTGTTGTAAAGTTTCAAGAACTTTCTTTTCATCTTAATTTTGTTATCTAGGGTCCCAAAATGGAATAATTGTATATCATGAGGATAGAGAATCTCCATAATTTGGGTTCAGATTTGATGGTTGTTTGCCTAACCATTTTGAAACAATCTTTTATTTAATATTTAAAATATTATCAAAATAATTACTTGGCTGTCTCTTAATATAAGTTTTACTACTATAAATAGAATTATTGTAACATAATATTTAAATACATTAGAACATGTAATAAATAATTTATTATTCTTTAATTATACAAAATATTATTGATATTAAGAATACGTTCAATGTAGATGGGAACCTACTGTAGGATCTAGGGGATGGGCCTCTATGCTAGATTAAAAAGAAATCACACAGATGGTTTTTTCTTTAGCCCCAAAATGAAAATCATTAGAAAAGAAATTGAGATGCTCTTTTCAAGTTGACGATCAAAACCACTTTAACTTGCATTTGGTCTTGTTAAAATAATGGTTTTGGGCAAGCATATGTTATATGTAATAAACCACATGTATATCTTGCTTTTTGACGTATTCTGCTATATATGTAGCTTGAGTGCGTATAAAATATGAGGTATAAAATACAAGTTCAATTTAGCAAATAAATGTAAAGCTCATCCCGGCTTCAATTATGAATTACAAAAGGGCAAAAATTTAACAAGAAGGAAAATGCTGAGTCGTTTTAAAATATCAAAGAAATTGGAAAGCTCAAATGTATGCAATGCGAGTAGCATACTCCGTTACATTATATTTTACACGTGATTAATTCGAGCTGTGATTTATCTCCTGTTGATCTTTTCATGTAATATACTCGTGTACATTCCCTTATAAGTAAGAAAAAAAAGACATGCATGAACATATTGAGTTGAAAATAATATATACTGTATTTACACACAAAAAAAACATATACTGTACATATCTTATTAAATACAGGATATTGATTATTGCACCTCTCACTAAGCAATATAGGATAAACAAAAGTTCAAATACGCAAAACTACCATGCAAAAATTGCAGTCAACTATGATGGCAATTAGTCAGATTAAAGCAGGTTTGTGCTCATTGGGTTAGCGAAGAAATGTTTCCGGAATACTGATTCAGTTTTATTTAACTTGCCAGCATAAAAGCTCTGCAAAATGTCCGGAGGGGCAGAAGTAGTTTGCTGCAACATCCTCGTGATAATGTGTTTGTCTCGAATCATCGATTCCAAAAGCGTTCTGCAACTCTGCATATTAAACGTTGCGAGTGGAGATCATAAAGGAAGGGGGGCGATGAAGTAAATAAGCTAAGCATAAAGCAAAATGGGAGAACCAGAACCCTACTGCTGGATTTCAACTTGTTAGCTAAATTTCCATCATGGGTCACCAAGACAAACAGCCTTGGCACAACTATTAGGTTTGAAAATTTTAAAAGTATTAATAGGCAACCTTTAAAATATTTGCATCAACATTGTATTAATCATAAAAATAAAAAAAATATATATTGTATTGATCTTAAATATAACAAGCTGTAGCATACCTGTGGATTTAATGCATCCATTTCACGAATTATATCCTCCTGCCATGGGCAACCAAATCGTTTAAGTTAATTGTGGAGTTCCATGAAAATCAGGAATGAAATAAAGTAAAGCAATGCTAGTAATCTGCTGATCTCAAAACGAAAAGAATAAGAAAATTAAATGCATTGACTATGGATAGATCAAGTTTGTCATAAATAAGATAAAAAAAATCAAATGATCTTACGTCTTGATACAAAATAGCTCATTTTTTTTGTATTTTCGGTTAAACAATGCAACTTTGTTGCTCTTGATTTCGTCGACGTTGTCATCTTCACATGCGCTCTATCATCTCAGTATTATATTTAAAATACTTGAATCATAGTTCTAAGTCATCCAACTTGACCATAATTTGTTCAGCCCAACTAATGTTAATGTTAGAGCGTTGCATCAAACCAAAAGTCAAGCCAATGTTAGGTTATAACTTAGATCGGCTCAGAAAGTAGGTGCAAAGAATTTCAACAGAACATTCACACATAGCTTGTCTACAACATTCTTACTAAATGACATGGCCACAAGTCACGGATCGGTACTAGAATATTTAAAATCCTTATTATTTTAGCACTTTTTGCTTACACGTGTACGCCTTTAGTTAATGAGTCTACCACTAGTTTTGGTAGGTTGTAAGTTTTCTTATTTGCGGTCATATGACATCCCCGGTCATTATATTCTCTCCGGTGACAGAAGTGGGCAGTCATACTGTCAATGTCCATCCATGCTGCAGTGACTTACAGATGTTGGCAAGAAGACAAGATCACCTATGCATCAGCNATGACATCCCCGGTCATTATATTCTCTCCGGTGACAGAAGTGGGCAGTCATACTGTCAATGTCCATCCATGCTGCAGTGACTTACAGATGTTGGCAAGAAGACAAGATCACCTATGCATCAGCGACTGTCAATGTCCATCCATGCTGCAGTGACTTACAGATGTTGGCAAGAAGACAAGATCACCTATGCATCAGCCTTTGACGCAAGAGGCACTCCATCATCATCGAAGAGGGCAAGTGTATACTTCATCACCCTTTGAGTATGTGGATGTTGTGCACCGTTGAGGAGATAGTGAGGAGGGACAAGGGAGAGGTGGCACCGCCGAGATGAATCTCTCATTGATGAGAGCAGTACGCTAGGGAGTTAGAGATGTTTAGAATCTCATCAAGGCAAGTTGATGCCTTCTAGCACAAAGGTGATTCCACATTGTGCCTTCAAGTCTTTGGGAGAGCCTGATAATGACATTGCCGGCACACCCTCATTCTATGCTCGGATGTTGCAACACTCCCCCAATGATAAAGTCCAACAATAATTTTTACCAATGATAATATCCGAACGAATTTGTGTCAAAAGAGTCTAGAAAGGTTGTGAGGATCTCGATCTGGCTGATAAGATCTCACGACTCTCTAAAGGGAAAATGATCTTGATCTTTATCTAAAGGATCTAAAACATAAAATCTCTTTTGAATCTCGATATAGATGTTAGAACAGTACGATCGTAACCACTCCTGCGATGATGGTACACAAACTTTCTTTGACATTACATCATTATTATATGATATATATTGAAAAAATATAAGTAGACTTTAAAGTAAGTCAACCAAATTCTCTTTTCCAATTTCATATTTTTATTCTTTTTACTCGCGTCAACTCCAACATCACCAACATTCCAATACTATCTCATGGTTTCACGATTCTAATCCATCAAAACTAAGTGGTCACCATTGAGTAAAAATCAACATCATACTTCATTTTCCAACTAAAAACGATTATTATTTTAAATATTTATATATCATGTTTAAATGAGAGAATATATCTATATTGGTTATATTTTAAAATATATTTTTTATTTATAGGTAGGATCTTTTAATCCTCGATACGATCCCACACATTCTTCAAACCCTCTTTCGATCCTACGTAGGATAGCAATCTTGACAACCTTTTTAACTTAGACTAGTTCAAATACTATACAACTAATATAGACCTTTTTTCTAACACAACAGACCATCTAATTTTTGTGAATTTCGAACAAGGCTATTTAACTACTCAATGGACATGTTGGCTTCCGTATTAATTAAATTGGAATTTCTAGAAAAATGCAATAGTTTATTGGACTAAAATCATGCGATCTAACATCAGAAATCTATAATGCTAATTTAAAAGGGGAAAAAAAGTTAATTGCTCTAGAAACATTACCTCCAATATGCCAGGATTTTGCATCACAGTGCCTAGGAGTCGCCGTTTAAGACACTTATAGACAATTCTGTTGATAGTTCCATCAACATTTACCCACGGAAGTATAGGGCAAGACAAATGTGACACACTATTACTAGATCTATTATTTCCTGGTATTTTTCCTTGATCAGGATAAGCTGCAAAAAACAAGTTTTTGTCAGCTACTTCGTTATCACTTCTTGCACCTGGCACCGCAGGTTCAGTAGGAGAATCAACAATAGATAATTGCTACTCACCACAAAAGTTCATAATAGTTTCCTGAGAACAAGACGCGATACCATGTTTTTCTTCAGAAACCTTGTCTGGTTCTCCATCCATTAGAGAACGAGACTTCAAACAATCACGATCTTGATTATGACTTAATGCCATGTTAAGAAAATACTTTGATTTGTACGAAGAATGAACAACTCGAACACTATCAAATGAATTAACCTGTATACAAAATAAAATATCACCAGCAATGATTCAGAATCAATGGTGTCGGAAACATGAGTCTTACAAAAAAGAAAAGGAAAGAGATGCAATTTATCACATGAATAAAAGTGTCACCCTTATTGTTCCCTTTTGTGAGCAAAAAAGAAAACACTGCTGATGCTGTAAGCATCGATTGAGATGTACCAGGTTACTTACTCAGAACCCTATTAAGCCATCCGCTTATGAAGAAATAAACAAAATAAAATATTCGTTAATTGAAGTATGAATTTAGGAGGCGTTTCTTTGTAGGTAATCTTTAATTGGGTGGGGGGTTTCAAATTACTGATAATCTGAACATAAAATTATCTAGGTCCACAAGATTACCCTGTTTACTTATTTTAATATGTAGCCAATTTGAATCGCCTATCAATATAGATTGCTTAAGAGGGGGTTGTCTTTTCATACGACAACCCAAGTAGTAATCTTTCCTTATATTTAGTTTTCATATTCATCCTTCTAAGTCTTTCATAAATAAAACATAATACAATAAAATACACCGTATAATAATTATACTAAATAATAATAAACTACAATGATTAATTAATGGCAACAATAAAAAAAATAAATAATGTTTATATAATATTATATTATATCACTATTTTCATATTATGAATAAAAATATATCACTAATAACTAATTATAATTCTTAATATTAATTTTAAATATTATATTAGTATCATCTTATTTTGAAGGGTATTAATTACAATATGTTAATGTCTGAATTTATGATTTAAGCTTATAAATTTCAATTTAACAATATATAATTTTTAACTTGATAATATTTATAAAGGGCATCTTGGTAAAATGATGTATATTACCTAATAATTTTTATAAGTAAACATGATAATCTAATTGCTAATTGGATTACTTATATATAGTAAACAAGGTAATGCACAAGACTAGCAATTTAATAAGTGGTAATATTTTTGTTAGGCAATGTAGATTAATAGGTAATGTTGAGAGGTAATGGAGTAAACACACTTCCTCAATACAACCATACATAACTATAGAGTTCTAAACACCATGTGTTCCAAATAATAAGGAAACATAAATAAAAGAAATCTAATACGAGAAAAACCTCTAAAGGAATCATAACATAGATAAACTAAAACACAAAAGGCTCCCAAATAAATACCAAGGATTCATTGGCAGAAAGCCCAAAAGCCAGGTCATTCTGCATCACAATGTTAGCACCAGAAGTATTTTAAGTGCCCCTTGTTTTTTTTTCTCCCAGGATATTAATGGTGTGGGCCCGTGTCACATTATTATAGCAAATGAACCATTTTCTTCGAGGAAAGGAAGGATGAAAAAGAAAGTAGAAGAAAAGGAAATACATAACTGAAAACTAATCATGTCATAAAATACCAGCATAGCAGTCAATGGTTTATCAGAAGAAAGCGACTGAGCTTTGGAGTGATACCATGCCAAAAACATAATATCAGCCTAAAGCAATCAACACCCTAACACAAATACAAAAGCATGAAGCACCAGGTACAATTATAGTACTGAACTAAAACAGTAATGTAGACCAACAATATTTTATATGGTCATAACTACACATTACATTAACATGTTAAAATAATTCAAAACATGTGTTTTGTGATTTAAAGTCAAAACAAGAGAGTAGCATCATGCACTGATTGTTGTTAACTTTAATGCTAATTTACTGATAACTAATGACCACCAGTTGCAAAAGATTACACAGCATGCAGTTAGATGATTACACAATATGCATAAAATATTATAAAGTAGAAATTTAGACCTTGAAGATTTTTTCTTCATGTTGGATTTAATACATTTAGGTACCAAACCTAACATATGATGACAAAACATGATTCTACTGCATGACAGATACTTCAGAAAAACAATCATGAAACTGGAGTGCTTGTGCATAAAGAATTTCAAGAAGCTAGATTGTGCAAGGCTTCATGTTCTATATGGATCTACCATATGTTGGTATCTAGCATGATTCAGTACCTAGGAGGGCAATTCAGATTTCTTATCAATGAATAGTAAATAATTTAATTTATATTGAATATGTTATTAAGAAAGGGCTTCATCCTCTTCATTGATAACTAAGCATAATTTAGTATAATATCTAGCAGAACAAAATTTATTATCATACCTAATCTATAAGCGGTTAGTATTTCAATGTAACATGTACATATCGTTCAAAACACTATTAAATTGGAACACACAATTCCTGCACAAAATATTTAAAAGGTTAAGCCAGAGTAGGGCTTTACCTCTTCATTGTGGAACTATGAAAAATTTGGAATTATTTTCTTTGGAATCATATATAATGGCGTACAAACCATTCATAAACTAAGTTAAAATACATTTAAAACGGTAAGCATTTCTTGAAATTGCTTAATAAGACAATCTCTGGATGCAATCAAGAATGAGAAAAATCTTGTCACACTAAAATGACGTAGGCTTTACCTATGAGAGAAACTTTAAAGAAGTAAAATAATGCAACTAAAGCTACAGACAAAATATTTTCTGAAATAGAGGCAATTCTCAAACTGTTAAAATGTAACATCAGAATTATAACAAAAATAATGTACCTTCAGAACCAAATGAAATGCTTCGAGTGTGTTAACTACTATTTCGGCCCATTGGATCCCTATAAATAAAAAAGTTCTGTGCCTTAGTCTTTGTCCCAAGATTACTGTTGAGTTAGCACGTATAAATGAAAATCATACCTTGCATGTCAATGCCTTTAGCAACTTCTTTCAAGTCCAATCCTTGTTCACCAGACTGCAGTATAGAAGAAAGTGCTGACTTGAATAGTTCTGGTGAAAAAGTAACTGAATTTTCTCTCCCAAGATATGCAGAAGAAATAGATTCAGAATAGCTAATTATTGATTCCCAAGGCAGTTCATCATCAGAAACAATTGACGATATGTTACTTGAATTCTGATCAGTCGAACTTCCAGAAAAAGGTTCATTGTTGACTTCATAATTTGGACATGGAATACTTTTATTATTCATGCTGCAAGAGGAAGGACCTTCCGAAGTTTCCTGGTCTATGAGGCAGTTAACAGCGTCAGCTGTAGATATTGTTTTGTGGTTAAGAATAACTTTGATACCAGGGAACCCCTTCACTCTACGAGAACAGTAATCATTATCAAATCTTGGTTCAGGCTTATGCTTCTTAAGAGTTCCAGCGCACATAAAATTAAGTTCATCACTTTTACGTTTTGGAGAATGTTGAGACTCGACTTTATTGAATTTCACCGGTGAAATAGATTCTGAATTCTTCAATTCATCAGCTTCTCCAATCCCTTCTGTCGGTAAGCGTGGTGAGATCATGACTCCACCAAAAGAAACAACCGCAAATAGGTGAAAGAGTTCACCACATTGTAAATCCATGCCCAAACTAACTCCATCTTTCAGTATATCATTTTCATGCTGAATCAGCCACCCAGAAAAATTACTGGCCCTCTTGTCTGAGTCAACTGGAAAAGGAGAAGAATGAAGACGTTGATAAAACTTAGATGAGAGAGCAAAAGTCTCATTTCCACGGCCATTGTCCTGCAAACAAAATAAACTACACTATCAAAGTAATGTAACTGAATAACCATGAAATCAACTCTTAATATGCAAAATTTGACTGCAAAAAAAAATGTGAACTTTAACATCAAATTGTCATTTTGAGGACAAAAGTATGACTACCAAGATTTAGTGGTCACTCATTTTTATTTTAAAACTTTGAGCCAGTGAAAATATACAAGTGCCTATGCAAGTCAAATACAAAAAAGGAAGCCAAATGCTGAAAAATGTCCTCAGTGAGTGTGGATGCCCTCAATACAAAATTATCTATCCACCACTCCCTAATTAAAAAAAGAGAAGTGGTGCACAGTGTTCTCCACATAAAACCTCTCTTCGCCATTGATATTGTGTTTAAGACACAGTCAAATGGGCCAAGTGCCTGATAACGATCCCATCCATGTCAATCTCCACCCCCTGGTCGCCCAACACCTTCATAGCTCGAAGTGAACACCAAAAGGCGTCTACTGCTTAGGAGTCAACATTTATGCTATGCACCCATTGACATACCTTCACAACTACGTGACACTCGGAAAAAGCCTGCCAATCCAAATAGTGCACAGGATGCATATGTGCCGGGCGTCCATCTCGCCCTATAAAATCTAGTGAGGATTCTGTCACATCTCAGAAGTCAAACAAAAATCATGATTTTAAGGGGAATGTGAGTCCTGCTTCGACAGTCCGATCTAGATGTACTCGGGTTTGTGCTTATCATGAGTAAGCACATTACACTTTCCGTACGAAAAAATGTGCAAGTCCATAACCATTCATCAGTTCTAGAAACAATTGGGCAGCGATGGGAGATCCTATTGTGCAAGTGCTCGTATGTGATGATCGGAGAGGCCAGACCTGAACGGGAGCCAAATATCTGCCCCTAGGTCTGCCAGATGGCAACAAAACTCAAGAGACTGATGTTGTCGAGAAAGCCATCAGTGCTGCCAGTCTAGGGAAGGAATCAATGTCACTTGGTGTCCCCTCATGTCACCAAAAGAAAAGTCTGTCCTAGAGCCGAGGGAGGTGGAAAGGGGCCAAAAACAGATTTATTTTGCATTTAGCCTTGCCACATTGCAAAGCATGGAGGAAAGATTGTAGGAATTGCTGCAAAAAACAAATCACTTAAGAAACTCGCATTGGCTGCGTATGGAACTAACTGATCTTTTATGAGTTTGGTCGGACAAACCTTATATGCATAAAACTTTAAAAATAAGAAACTAAAGTTCAACCCAGATCTATAACTTATTGTCCTCACTGGGATGGCTTGGTTTGTTGCTGAAGTTATCATCATGGAAAAGATGATTTGAGCAATGGATAATTATGTCCCGCCTGCTCAAGCCATCTAAACTGAGACTGCGGCACAGAGAGGCAAAGTGAGCAAACAATAACCACAGCATCCCGGTTATATGTGGCACGCCACTTAGGAGATCACATGAATCATGTGGACTTGTCTTCATAGATGAGTGAAGTGCATAAGGTACACATGCGACCAGAACATGTAGGCAAGGCAAGCAAAGCGCCCAGGACACACAAGCATAAGCGACATGCAAAGGAAGGTGAGTGAGCCAGGAAAGACAGTCGGGTGTGCAACTATGTGTGAGGCGTGGAACACACAGAGCAACAAAAGCACACAGGGCGCACATTTCATTTTGGTGCATGGAGCACACAAGCGAGTGGGAGTGAGCAACTATGCACAAGAGCAGGGCATGTGATAGTCTCATCCATCTGAAGGGAAGGACTTAGTGGGCAAATGAAGGATTTGTTTTTCCGAATGTTGGGAAGGAGGGACATGACAAGCTATGTTATTGGAAGGTTGAAGTGAGTGGACACGAAAATGGCAAGTCATGCTCTTATTACTCTAAAGATGCTTCTAGTTGGCTTGCAACTATTAAAGTTGCCTAAGGTACTAGGGGCAACTTTCTAGCACAATTAAAATTTTTAGAGCGGTAAAGGAGTGATGAAGAATGAACTTCTATTAAATTAGCAAGTCTAGAATTTTAGTTCCTAATCATATTAGTATTCTTAAAGTTCTGATTCTAGTATGATTCTGCCCTTTGGAACTCTATGTAAGTCATGTTGGAGTCAATCAATTCACTGAGTTACAAATCAATAAAATTTATTTTCTTCGAAACCTCGGATTCTTGTTTATCCTTCTGGTGAGAAAGATGTTAAGGAAGATCAATCTCCTATCTTTCCTCAAAAGAAAAAGATTAATCTCCTATCATTATTTCCAAAGGTTGATTGTTTTAGCCAATCTTGTTTAGCAACAACACATGTTAACCCAAAATTAAGGCTTCAGATCGCTAAGACAATAAACAAATTTTTTTTTGTTGTTGTTCTACATCATTTGGTATCATATCTTTGCTACGAATGGGAGACATTTTGACTCGTGCACAGTTCAATAACATCATTCCTACTCATGCTTCGATTGTATCCTTTATTCTTTGAATCTTTATCAAGTTTGAGATGAACTTTCTCAATCAGGGCCTGTTTAGTCCTATTAAATTAAGAATCCTAGAATTTTTTAAGGGAAAGGGATGACTACTGGGATTGAATAGCCATCCAACTTTTATTTAGAAACTGAAATCTATGAAATACACAAGTGAGCTAGAGAAGCAAACAAAAAAACTCAAGAGGTATAAATACCAAATAACAAAATGGATGGTTACAAAAGGTAATCATCCTTTACCCTCTTAAAAAAAAAATATCCCACTCACTAACTAGAAAAATATGGCGTACAACATTCTCTAGGTTTCTCGGCCCCAATAAAAGTGAGGACACACAGAGAATAGGTTACATTGGAATCATATAGCCCACAAGACAGGCAAGGATTAATTGTTTCAGTCAACCTTGTTATGCATCATCATCAACACATGCCAGTTAACGATCAACAAAATTATTTTTGTTGTCCAGCATCAAGAAGCCTCAAGTGCTTGACTCCTATGAGTAGGAGTTTGTTAGGTGGCAACCAAGACTTTGGATTTAGAAAGGAGACTTGATCCTGAATTTTTCCAAGGAAAGTTGGTATTGGGACCTGAGCTTTTTTCCTTTGGTTAGAGCGGGACTTGGTCTTTAATTCTCTATAATCTTTCTTGTGGTGTGAGGCTCCTATCCTACAAATAAGACCCCCTTTCAGAGTTTTTGTAATAATGGAATCATGAGTTATTATTTGGCTTTGTACTCAGAGCAGTGAGTAGGAATCTTAATAATAAGTTTCCCTTTACCCCATATCACATGTTCTTCTATGTGTGTGTTCGTGAGTGCAGGGTTCTTGGAATGGGCAGATCGTTTGGTTATCGCGTGAAAAGCCAGGGTAATAAAGAGTGCCAACTGCCAAGTTTGCATACTTTTTTTTTTGAGATTAAAGTTTTCATACAAGTTTGCAGACTGTGACCCTGTGAGAATTGGTTGTTGGGTATTACATGAACTTTAAACAGGCATTTAGCATATTCTAATGAATAACATTAATTGGTAGGAAACGGCATGCTAGTTAGAAAAGAACAAACTGGTTCTGATGTTAAAGAACTTGGTCTGTAAACATTTCTGTAAATTAAGTAAAGAGCATTGCAATCCATCATGATTTACAAAGTTAAGACCAAGCACATAGGTTTTAATTTAATTGTTTAATCAGAAAAAGAGCTAGTGTGGTCACGTTTGAAACATTTAGCCTAATATAGCTATCTATAGAGCTCCAATATTTTTTTTAGGAATCTAAAGGTCATATTTACCGTGAAGTTTTTCTCGTGAAGATAATTATAGGCTGCATATACATCTTGCTCAGAATACAGTCGCAGAGTTGCTGAAAGTGACGTTTGTACTTCAGGTGCTGAAGACGTACGAAGAAAGGACAACTTAAGGAGCTCAACAGCATTGGCAACTGCTAATGATTCATGCACTCTCTTTATAATATTGGTGTGCCTGATATTCAAAAGCTTAACAAACTTTCCACATGAATGAGAACTCAGTTTATTTGCAGCACTTGATGCTACATTATAGCTTTTCATTGTGCACTCAGGATATTCGCCTCCAAAACCCGAACACAAATCAATTTGCTCCTTCGGTCCAACCTGTCACAGAAATTATTATGTAACACCAACAAAACATCAAGGTGATGAAACAAAATAATTACTTACAAGGTCCTGCATATTTAAATTGGTGCCATCTGTTGGAGGAAAATCTGTCAGCTCCTTTTTTTGTCTACATTCTAGTTTCTTCCTACGATCAAGTTTTGCTAAAGCTTTGTACCGAATGACTTCGTGAAGAGCAGCCTTTACATCTGGATCTTCAAAGTTCCAGGAGATTTGTTGTGAATGTGAATGAGAAATGCTCCCAGAAGTAGAAAGAAGAGAGTTCTTTTGCTTTATCATTTGAGTTCTCTCCAGGTCCCTATTATAGTGTTCACTTAGAAGATTGCACAATCTCATTATTGCTTTTCTGACATTTAGATTACTTTTGAGCAGAGCCATTCTTCTACAGCAGGTTAAAGGGTCTGCTGGAAGATCCGAAAGTCTGTTCCAGTCAACACGAAAAAATCTTGCTCCAAGCATGACACGATATCTTGCATATTGCATCACCAACTCACTACATAAAGAAAATGTCCAGACATATAAAGATTCTCAAAGGGATAACAGTCAAGCATTAAGTGAATAACTAGTTAATAATCTGCAAATAATTAAAAATATATGGACTGAATAAATTTATACCTGTCTGACTTATCAGACCATAAAAACCTTCTAGAACACGTAAGCTTACGTTTAAGCTTCTGCCTCCGCGAGATACAACGACTAATGAAGGAATATTGCTCAGCATGTTTGTCATGTTTCTCAGAAGCCTCTGTGGAGGTTACACTAGAATTATCTCTATAAGGGGCATCATGGTTTCCACAAGCAGCTAGATTACTTCCACCTCTTAAAGAATATCTTGTCCTCTTCTGAGCATCTAAATTATTCATTTGGACCCTGGATTTTAAGATACTAGAATATCTGCAGAGCCGTGACTGTCTTCCACCATTTGAGATGCGAAGCACCTATACAACAACTCAATAAATATAAAACTTATTTTGGTACTTTGAATTATCTGAACGGAATTATTGTAACTAGAAGTTAAAACTGATACAGAATCCCCTCTGAGAAAAAGAAATATTATGTAGCAAGAAAATCGACACACTAAAAAGGGTATTCAAGTGCATGTTAGAAGGAAGGTATCACAGAGATTTTCCTGAATGGTGGAAGACATCCCAAAGATAAAATATAAATATCTCACTAGATAAGATGAAAGTGACGAGTGATGTGTATATCATATATCAACATACTGCGAAGATAGAAAATCCCCTACCCATCAACATACTGCGAAGATAGAAAATCCCCTACCCATCCTTTCCTCTTTCAAAAAAAAAAAAAAAAAGAAAATCCCCCTAGGGCTAGGTGCTTACAGTAAAATGGAAAATTGCCAAGGATAGCTTTCTGTTCACATGAAATAGATCTAAAGGAACCTCAAAACAAGATTGTCAAAAAGATTCAATGCTTCGAGCACAAGCGGCCTTATACATATGGGTTACAATATGACATTTGCCAAAACAGTTTATAGCATCTTTATCTTCTGCCAATTAAAAATTGTGAAGTATAAAAGCAAAACAGCAAGGAAACAATTAGATCAATCAGAGAAACATGGAGTGAATTTGACAAGTCACATAACCGAAATGTGGAGAATATTCTGAAGCACATTGCTACATTGACTAAGGAGCGGCTTCTTGCCTTTTTTTAGTGTTCTCATTGTTGGGGTGCTGTATGTCAGTCTTGTTTGAGCTTATGACGCTGATCTATTTGTAATAATTCATACAATCTTTTGGAATGAAAGTTTGGATGGTTAACAAATTGGTTTAACCGTCCTTTTCTCTCTCAAAAAAGAAGTCACATAGCCAAAATAACCAAATATTTGAGTAATAATTTAAAACAAAGAAACTTTAATACTCGGTAACATTCCCTATAAAAAACATCCTCAGAAACAGATCTATTGTAAATTTTAGATCCCTTTGTAACAGATCACCCACTGAGGCCACTCCTCCTGGAATATGCTTGAGCTACACACACGGTCATGTCGCACGCAAAGTTAACCATGTATCATGCACCAATCAAATTTGCTCATATTAATAATATAATATTAAAGGGGCATAAATAGAAGTACTGACCTGTTCTACTGTGAGGTTTAACTCCCTAGCAATCCTAACACAATCTTGAAATGATATTTTCTTGTCGAAGCTGACATTTGCCATATGGTTAAGCAACTCCATCCTTTGCTCAGCAGTCACAATTTGAAGTGAAGACCATGAACGAGCAGAAAAGACCTGATGTTTATCAAGTAATATCATTTGAGAATATCAAGACTGTTTGGTAAAACACTATGCAGAAGACCCAATCAAGGATACATTACACACACTAATAGCTTGTGCACTTGGAGCATGTGTCATAGTTTTTGTCGACTTTAATATATGCCAAAAGTTTCTATTCAACTGTAATTGAACTTTAAGATCATAAGAAAAGAGAACAGACGACTAAATGAAATTAAGTGATTGAAACTATTTTTAATCATTACATCATCATGTTTTAGTAGGGGAAACATAATTCCAAGGTTAAATACTGGAAAATTTATATAAGAAGACTAAGAAATGTGCCCCTCAATGTCTGTGGAAACTATAACCACCAAAGCAACTACCATTTAGTTGCTAACATACAATAGAAACCATCAGAAAGTTCCTTTGCCCTATATTTTGGACTTATGAAGAGACTATCAGAGGTATGAGACACAAATGAAACGACCTTTTTAGGAAGCACTTTGGATGCATCACAGATAAGCAACTAGAAGTCTGAATTACTTGGAAGATCATGACTGATAGCATCTTTGCTTCAGTGTCTTTAAGGGCCAGTTTAGAAAACAAAATAAACAATATTGTCAAATAGGAAGTTTTCATCTACAACCAACATGAGAAATTATTACTCATATCCTACCCAAACATAAACACATTGTAGGATATGCCACCAAGAGGGAGGGAGTGTGTGAGTAGGGGAATTGGGAATTGGTGTCAAAATATGACACACATTTAACAAGTTTGTGAAATACTTGTATTATCATGTGCTAACACTCAAATCAAATACCAAAAACTGCTTACGAATATACTTTCAAAAGACGAATATAATTTTTTTCACCTCATCATGGTTGATTTCATGGCTTTACCACAATCCCATCCAGATAATAGCAAACTTTTACAACAGAAAACAACTAGTAAGTGAAATAGGATACCTCGCGGACATAGCAACCAGGAAATGCACGCGAAGCAGCTACTTGATCAGTGACAGCATAGCAATACTCCAAGGTCTCCCAATAGTCATCAACATCTTCCTGATGTCTGAGGTCAAACTCATGCCGTTGTCTAGGATGAAGACTATCCTTGACATTTAAAGATGATAGAGTATGTGATGAAGGTTCTTCAATGTAGGGTTTCAACTCCATAGAATATGTAAGGACAGCATCCAATTTCCCAGTAACATCATCTGGAAGTCCTCCCACTAGTTGTATCAACTGAATGCATGCAGATATAAAAAACATCATGTTTTTTTTTGAAAAAAGATCATGTTAGAGTTACCTATATATGTCAAACTATATCCTCTCAAAATATACACGTATTAATCACAACTTTACAAAGAATAATACCAAATATTATTCCCTGGTCTATTTCTGCAAATCCATTTTGTATTTTGATATTTTCATTTTGTTTTTTTTTTCTCCATTTACTTTGTTCGCCTTTTCCTTTTCTTGTGGTTTAATTAGGCTGTAAATTCCTAATTTCTTGCCATCCTAAGAAACTCGTATATGTGAAGGTTATCACACTAACAACGACAAGCAATGGAAATATTTGCCCTAAAAATGTAAGCAAAACAGAAAAACTTGCTATAAAATAAGCACACATGGATATCCATTTTGTCTTCTCATTGATCATTGCCTGGAAGTATAAATGTGAATCAAAATTACTAAAATGGTCTACATGATTTGTTCTGGGCCCATGATTATAATTTTCAAGCTAACAGGATAGGCAGAATCCTGGAATTGTGACTGATTGGAATTATACCTATTGCTATGGTCTTCAGGAATACTGCAGATTTCTGTATGCTGCTATCAAAGAACGGAACTGATATGTTATAATTATATAGTGCAAACTAGATCTTTAAGATGCAAACCAAAAAAACTAAAATAATCATAGTAAAGCCTCAAATAGATTACTGCAAATACAATACCTTGAGCCGGACCAAAATATTAATGACATTGGATAGTCGGCATTGCGCAGTAATGTCCATCAGCATTTTGTAATCTGACGAAGGAATTTCTGAAAGCCTTGAACCAAGTCTACAATGCTCACTCATGTTATAAATCTCTTTTGAAGATCCAACAACTTGCAAAAACAGTTTAAGTGGCATTGCTTTTACAGCTTCATTAAGTGTAAAAAATTGGCATGTGCTATCCACAGGATCATGGCACTTGGATAAACTGCATAAATAACCCCAAAGGAACTTGTGCAGGAGCTTTGCACAGACCATCTTAGCAGATACATATCCATTGGCACGCATAGCCTTTGTTGCAGCAATTCTTTCATCTAAATGTTTCGTAGGCATTCTTAAATCTGATAACACTGAGAAAGCTTGGTTATTTTTTGGTTTAGCTGATACTTCTCGTCGAATCCAAGTATCAAAATATCTTTGTTTCCTATATATTTCCTCCAAAACTTCTTGCAAGTTAACTGAAGGGTGCAAAACAACATCTGTTGTGCGCTTACTACTAAAATTTGTTACCACTGGTATGCTGACACTACTACATTTACATAAACCTTCACGCTGAAATTTATTCAAAATACGAGCTAATGTTCTCTTATCCATCTTTATGTGCTTATTCTCCCTTAAGCCCTCTAGATGCCTGTGAAGCTCAACTTTTAAAATGAATTTCTCTTTCTGCAATGATGTCTGCAATGTAAATAGGGAACTTACATCAGTGGAAAATATAATTGCAAAATGTAGGAAACATTTATTCAAAAAAGTTCAAACTACCAGGAATATGGTATAGTAACAGCCAATGAAACTTGCATAGTGTTTAAACAAGTGTACTAAAATTGCACATTTGCTTGAGCTTACAACATCTTTTTCAGGGAGTTGCAACATTATTTTATAAAACATACTTGAGTTTTAGAGCTTATAAGCCTTTGGCATATTTGGTTTCACGAAACAATCCATGTTTCCATCTACAATTTTTTATTAGCAAATCAATCTTCTTTTCTGAACATATGAATACATGTCTGGTTTAAATTTTTTTTTTTTTTACTTTCAGAATATGTAAACAAGAAAATGCATTCGATTATCAGATTTCACTAAAATTTGAAAAGAACAATGCATCCATAGTTGACTTGTAAAGAGAAATAGATAGGAGGAGAGTAGGAAATAGTGTAGTCACTTTTAAAATGGAAAAGATTGAAAGCAACTTTTTTGTTCCCTGTTATCAGCCTGTTTCTTCTAGAATCTTTTGCCACAAAACTAACCAAAACATTTTCAGCTTTGCTTTCTATTTTCTTTGAAAATAAAAAAACAGAAAACAGCAAAATGAAAGACCCTTGGTTATCATGTTTTCCTAAGCTTGAAATTGTGATGTTTTAAGCTCCATAGTCTTACTATTTTTGGTCCTCCGATACAAATTAAAGATTATTTTTCATCAAGCACAGTATCAAAAGAATATACGAAGACAAGTTTTCAAGCATGAAGACCGATTGGCAAGTGGTTCCATTCAAACAGATTTTTGGAAAATAACACAGTTTTGTATGTGAATAGAAAGAATTAGGCACTTGAAGAAAATATAAGAACCAATTTAAGATGTACTTCTAAAAACCAATACATAATAACAATCAAGCAAAGTTAGAGAGAAGTTCATTTCATCCACTTAGATAAGTTAGCCAACATGGCTGGCGCCTCTGAGGAAATATTTAACCATAAAGAACACTTAAGTTTGTCTAAAAGAAGTAGATTTCAGGGATGCATATGAAGGCAAATCTCCAAGCAAACTTCGCGTTGAAGCTGCCTACAGAACCTGTTCCAAGAAGGAGTCTTCATAATAGCTGTAGTTCATAAGTATTTTAAGTTCAAAGAATTTTATCAGGTCATGGGTGCAGATGAGAATAATAAGTACACAGATGAAAACATGTTATTATAATGTCACAAGTAAAAAGGATGGAATCCACATTTCCTCCTCAGAAGTTACCAACATAGGAAAAGGGTTACTCATATGTCAATTTTGCCCCTCCTGGGAAGTTACCAACATAGAAAAAGGGTTAGTCATATGTCAGTTTTGTCCCTTTCAAATAAACTCATTTTCAACATGCAGATTTGGAACCTGGGACTTTCTAGTAAAATAACGATTCATAGCTACAAAATTTTCAGCCAAGGCCAGCAAATCAAATTAGTGTAAGACTAAATCCAGCAAAAGTGAGTACTAATACTTCTGTTTCGATTGGGAAAATGTTGGTCATAACAAGTACAAGAGATTATAAACCAAGAAGTTGAATTCAAGACCATCAATCAAGAGCAGAAGTCCCACCAAACAAATGGAAGATCATCATTGTGAGTACCTAGCAGTCTATCACTACAATCTTTGTGTTAATCCCTACTGATAAAGGCTAAATACATGGCAGAAGAAGCCATGAGCAATTGGAATGACATAGAACAAGTAGTTAGGACTTTTATGTGTTTTAAATTAGTTGGAATTTTATTTTAATTTTCTTTTATTAATTTTTTGCCTTTCAGTTTAAGTTAAATAGTTGGTTATAAGAGCTTACCCTTGTATGATGAATTAATGAATAAATCTAGTTTATTCCAGAAGCCATTTGTGGTGTTATCTTCCCTGGTGGATTCCGAACTCATGTACCATAGTGCTATAAATTATCCCACCAAAATCTTGGTGGACACCCAATGCAGATATCAAATGTGCTTTTTTGGCTGTCCCATTGCGTCTGAGGTATAGCGGCAAATGAACAGAACATGGGACAACAGCTCCACTGCAGATTTTTTTTTGGGGAGATCCATTAGAACCCTTAGAGACTTAGGGTGCAATGCATTGAGGACATTCACGGTATACCGCTGCTGATATTGTGGGCAATATGATACAATGTAACCGTTCCATTCTCTAGGGAGAAAGATGCTTTGTAGACAATACTGTATATCATTCAACTTCTTTTATCAAGGAGTGGGATATTGATGTGTGCCAATTTCTTTCGCGCATACAAATATTGTATACCCTTGCTCCTTATTTGTCTTTCATTTCGATTTTTTAGGGAGAAAGATGCTTTGTAGAAAATATTGTATATCATTCAACTTCCTTTATCAAGGAGTAGGATATTGATGTGTGCCAATTTTTTCGTGCATACAGTATTGTATGTCCTTGCTCTTTTATCACCTTTCGTTTCTCCTTAGACTTGTACATTTTACTACTTTAATATAAATGGAAGACTGCTAAAGCTATGTAGTAATCCTATCCTTTCTAGGGAGAAAAAGAATTAATAGCTCTTGTGGATTAAAGACTCGAACCTCTATTTGAACCCTTAGATGTCTTTTGGTTCAATCTCGCAACAGAACCAAAATTGTGGTTCACATATCAAATTGATCTTCAATCTTGTTCTGTTCAGCAGATTTCTGTTTGAGTTAAAGTATTTGAATTCTGTCCATGTTGTGTTTTTCAGGATTCTTTGCTAAATTTTGATTTATTTTGGTTGTTTCTGAAGCTCATCAAATTCTGCTACTTCACCAAGCTATAAACCTTAGTAGTAAAATATGCACTACATTTCAACAAAAGAGCCTTTTCATCACCAAGGACACAGTAGAAACAAAAAGAGAAGGAATATGACTTCTAGTTTTCATATTTATTTTCACTTTGGTTTTGTTTGTTTCTAATCCTGGTCATAGAAATCTTAAAATTTTACTTTGTTTTCTATTATTTTGGTTCCTAATTGTAATAAAGTCCTAGAATCTTGTTGCTTGTATGATTCTAGCCACTACTGTAAGTGCACATGCATCAAAGAAGAAACATTTATTCGGTCATAAATGAATAAATTTACAAATCCTGTAAGAACACTACATTTGTCTTTCATGCACACTTGTACATTTTTTATGACCTTAAAAGCTACAATATAATACTGCATGACCATGAAGCTTAGTAAACATCCTTTTCTCCATTAAAAATAAAACACAGTTATTGGAGAAGAATCGTGCATTAATCCTAAATCAACAACAGTTTTTCTCTTCGAAACCCTGGGTTCTCGTTTATTCATCTCTGTTTCAAGATGTTTGCAGAGATTCGTCTATAGTATGGGTATCTTCAAATGTTGATTGCTTCGACCAACATTATTTCCAAGCATTATCAATGTGTGTCAATCCAAAATTTAAGATTTCGGGTCGTTTTGACAACCAACAACATTATTTTTGTTGTTGCCCCACATCAACCCAATACTCATGTATTACCTTGACTAACATTTTTATCACCTACATAATGCTGGATCAGTAATAATAATCATGATAGCATGACATTGTGTAATAATTTTCATAAGCAATTTCTGGAAATTTAGCTCCCAACTAGTCACCACCAGATGTGAACCTTCTTCTTCCCTTTCTTCTTTCTCAAGCTTAATGCCAATTGTTGCCAGGATCTTGATCCAGATACTAAGATCTTATGATCCTTTGGAGGGAAAACAATATGATCTCACCTAACAGATCAAAAAGTAGGATCTTTTATGTATCTCTATCCAAATTGTGAGATCGGTAGGATCTTACAACCCTACAATAATAGACAAAAGAAATTGCTTCACATTGTGTCATTATAGAACAACAAAATAAACTAAAAATAGACCTAGCTAGAAGACCTTGATTTTCATCAAGATTGATGAACTTCCACAAGTTCGCCTCTTTTATACATCTCATTCGTGTCAATCCAATATATTATTGAATGGTCCAACATTCTCCTATAGTTTAACAATTTTGTTTCTTTCATCAAGATTGAATTTTCATTGCTAAGTGATGATAGGAATTTTGGCTTGCAATTCTATACATAGAGTTATGCATTTATCATGGATTTGGTCCTCTATATTGCATATTAGTATCTCTTCTTTCTTATTAGCTTTTACATATTCTGCAAATTCCCTATCTGGTATTTGCATTTTTTCACACCCAAAATGGTATTATTCAAGTATGATTCCTTTGATCTTGTGTTTTGTCTAGTTGCAGGGACCTGGGAAGGAGATTTCACACCTAGGCATCTTCTGGAGTCGATGGTAGCATGTGGAGACAATTTCACACCCGAAGCTCCCCTCCAGAGGTGATGATGAAGGTTTTTCACACTCTGCAGGCATCACTACCAGACAAAACTAGAAAAGACAAAAGCAACAATCTTTTCTGTATAAGATTCCTCCTACTAGCATTATGTTTGTTCTTGTAGAGGAAGACAAGACATGTGTAAACCAACTAAAGGCGAACCCTTGGGTATAAAGGGAAGATGGAGACAACCTTGAGAAGGGTTCGCCACTACCGAAAAGAGGACGATGGTCATAGTTGCAAGTTTGGAGCAGAGATTTCCGGCGAATGAGAGGTCCACAGACGAATTCCTGCGAGTTGATTTTGGATTGCAGCAAAGAAGAAGGGAGAAGATAGGGAGGATATTTCGACACTTTTCTGTTTTCAGCTGTGTGCAACTTCTGAAATGGATTCGAAATCTTGCGATTATGATTTGTTTGTAATGATTTTGATCGGCTAAATCTGTTAGCCTGGACATGGGAGTGTTGGAGAACTCCTATTGCTGTGTTGAACTCATTTTGTTGAATATATTTAACTATAGCCATATATTCTACTCTTGTGTTTGTTATTTCTATTTCCTGTGATTTCTGGACTCTTTGGTTGTTCCTACGGTTGAGGTTAAGGTGTGATTTCGTTGCAATCTCTATCCAAGAGGGTAGAGGGTGTTGCCAGGTAATAGTATGATCCAAGAGGAGAGTGGAACCTTGAGAGGTTATCACTGGTGTCCTGCCTCAGCAAAGTTGTTGGCCGAGAGGCAACACTCTACCATCGAGTAAAACTTATGGGTAGCTGAGAAGCTCCTGGCGGGTGATTGTTGAGTAGAATAGATAGGGATTACTTAGGTATCGAGAATTGCTTGAGGTGGTCCCTAGGGATTTATGTCTAAGGGCCCTATCAACGAGAATAGCCAGACCTGTCGATTCCTGGTTATTTTTTGCTCAGTTTATTGGTTTAGTAGCAAGAACGCGTTTGAAGACATCTCCCATGTCCCAGCGTTCATCTCTTATTGAGTGATTACTTCTTCTTTCTCTACATCCACTTATCCTTGTTCTTTTGGATCTCGAAAACCCCAAGACTACATTGTTTTTAGTTTCTTCTCAGGTTTCAGCTTAATTAGCCACATTTCATTTCTAAAACAAATACTATTTTCTCCCCAATTTTGTTTAGTGGAAAGTAGAGTGGTTGAGCGAACAAGTTTCAAATTCCCAGTGGATTCGACCCTAATGCACTACAATGAAGGTGTTATACTTGCAGCTGAAGTTGTGTTAAGGAAACAAAATACTTTAAATATGTTGATCGTATTTATTCACCTGCCCCCAGTTTCCGGATTTCATACCCGGGCGATACTCCGTGTAGGCACATTTCACACCATGTGAATCTGAGGCTGGGTGTGCTTAGACACATCACCCACATTATCCCAAACTCATCACTAAGCATACACAATATCATATTTTATCATTTCAAACCATTTTGTACTTCTCTAAGCTCCAACAAAATTTTTTGAGAAGGAAGCTCCAACAAAATTTGATTATTACCTTTAAGTATTATCAAAATGTCATATGTGATTTACCACATACATCATATTTACTGCACGCTCCTCAATTACCATGAACCCACAAATCTTACCACCAACCCACCATCCAAATCCCCTAGAGATTCCATTATAAGACAATTGCCTTCTACTATAACTCAAATGAATGTGATAGATAGCTTAGCTACTGATGTGGCATTACTCAAAGTTCCAAGTTCAACATCATAAGAGCCTTACAAAAAGAGGAAAAGGAAATGGAGTTGACCTCACATGAAAATAGAGTTTCCTCAATTTGAAGGAGGTGATTCACGTGGTTGGATTTTGAAACAAGAAAAATATTTTGGATTTTCTATCAAACACGCAAAAATCAAAATGTGGACACTTCTTCCATGTACCTTGAAGGTGACACTCTTGATCTATTCTCTTGGCTTAATAGTGAACATACTATGTTATTTTCGGAGGAACTTATGAAGGCCTTACAGGAAAACTATGGACTTGCTGAAGTCCAAAATCCCCACGAGTACCCTTGTGAAGTTCGACAAACAGGTACTATTCAGGAGTAGAACAAGAGTTTGCAAGATGTTCCACTTGTGTGAACAATTGGCCTGAATATTGCCTATCAGTTGTGTTCCTCAACAGGCTCAAAGAAAAACTCAAAGTTGATGTATGGACCCACAAACCTCGCTCTGTTTATAAGGCCATGAACCTGGCTCTTGAATTTGAAGCAAAAACAAGGAAAATCAGCAACCTAAAGGACCAACCTAGTAAAATCTTTCTTTTTCAGCAACATGCCAAAACATACTCCAAATGGCCCCTCAATTTCCTGATTCACTGCTGCCACAGATACTCCACGACCCTCGGATGCAGAGTGACAAAAAAGGCCAACTAGCAAAGGCACTTTGCTTCAAGTGTAATAAGAAGTTTGCATCGGGTCATTGTTGCAAGCATTCATCCTTAAACATTTTGGAGCTTATGGAGAATGAAGAAGTACCACAAGGAAACAACTCAACTAGCAATAAGGACAAAGAAGAAACAACTAATTTGGCTGAGATCTCATGTGATGCTATATTCGGCAAGTCAAATAGCACCACCATGATGCTCCAAGGAAATATAAGTGGCAAAGAGGTTTTTATTCTGATCGATAGTGGATTGTTGAATCTCTAGTAAATGACCTTCGACTCCCAGTTCAACAAGTTCCTCCATTTGGTGTTCAAATTGGAAATGGGAACATCATAAGCTGCAGCAAACTCTGTCCAAAAGTTGATGTTACAACAACTAGATTTCAGTAAGCTATTCACTTCTGAATGTGATGCATCCTTAGAAGGAGTAGGACCAATTTTGCAACAACTAAAATCCTATAGCTTATTTCAGAAAAGAAAATCAAAATGTTGAAGATGTTTTCAGCAAGCCACAGTTTATTTGCCTGCTTACTATTATATTCTATTTTTGAAAGAGGAAAGGATACCTACAAATTATAGTAGCCCATCCATATGTATATATATTGAAAGAGAGTATAAGAGGAGCGCTCTCTCAAAGACGAAAAAATAGTCAAAACCCCACTCCCTCAACAAAAAGGATGCATGGTGAACAATATTCTCAGTATAGCATCTCTCTCCCAAGAATATGGTCCAGTATACTATAGCCACATCGCCCACGAGGTGGCCAAGGATGTGGCCCATGTCTGTCAACATCCCAAGCGATCACGCGTACTATTGTTATTCCAGTTCTTTTACATTGGAAACTTCAATTAATTCCTACTAAGTTATGGGATCATCACTGAGCAACTACTCTCAAGGTGTTTTCCCATGACTTTCCAGTCCAATGACTAAATTATCTAATAGAGGAAACCTGTTGAGAAGAACATGACTTAATTGTTGGTCAGCTTCTTGATTTTCTCCTTGAGGAAAAGGAGATTTTTCATGCGGAGAGTAATGATAGGATTCAGCCACTATGCACAACCTAGAAAGGAGACAAGTGGAGACTCAAATATTTACAGGACTCATGGCTTCCACTTCTGGGTTTTCAGTTGCAGAATAGTGCTGTTAATAAGAGGGAGTGTTGAACAGTTACAAGATAGAACACTACTTGCATAACTGTAACCACATACTGGTTAACTTATCCACTCTATACAAATCTCCTATTTCTAGCTATTTACCTATTTGTCGTCAGTTTCTGTTAGTAAGATGATTATTATAAATATCATCTTTGCATTTATTTCAAGCAGGTTGAATGTTATCTTAATGTGTTGGGAGATTATTCCATTCCATACGAACTACTTGCTATACCTATTACCTTCTCTAATACATTTCCTTATCAGGGTACCATCTTTTTACATCAACTACAGTCCCAAAATTGCCATATTTTTCTTTTGAGACTGGAAAGGATGTCTACCAGTTGTAGTTATTATGTGTTAAAGTAAAGCTACATCACTTTCATATATACAAATGTATCCCTGTAGTCCTACTTTCTCATCCACATATTCGTCAGATTTAGGGCAATCAAAAAAATATTTTCCCTGTAGCACCCCTCTCTCCTCTAAAGATAACTGCATTCCGTTGAATCCAAATCACCCAGCAAAAAATGCCATATTTAACTTTTCCTTCCTAGAAAAAACAAAATTACACAGCAAAAACACACATTTGCCAATGCATCCAAAAAGAACAGCACAAGGCCCTTTATTTTGGCCAATAGAGAAACAATGAAACTTTGATTGTAAAACATTAATGATAATGCATAAAAAAAAAGGAATTCAAATGCATAGCAGAAAAAATTATAAAATAGAAACTGAAAAAAAGGCACATAATATGTAAAAATGCAGAGAAGAAGACAATGACCTTCAATATCTTTTCGATCTCTTGTTCCCTAATTGTCGCAGACATTGTGGACGAGACACATGGATGCCTTTTTTTACTTTGAGACTTCGATGTGACCACAAAAGCAGGACATTTTTCTGATTGACCATCATCTGAATCTGGCATTCTCACGCATATAGGTTTTTGGTCATGGGGTGGAATCAAAGGTTCATTGCTCTGAGGCTCCAAAGCATATGGAACTATTGCCAGATCTATGTTAGATCCAGAACCAGTACATGATAAATCAGGCCCCGCTGGTCCTTTATCTGTTTCCTCCAAACACTCTTTGGGGGGGAAGGATTTTTCCATGGAGCACATTGGTAATGCTAAAATTTTGGATTGATCCAAATGGTCTCTTTCTTCAGGAACTGCTACATGATTGGCAGGCAAATTTCTGTTTAAAAAATTTTTTAATGTCCAAAGACGATAAAATTTAGTTTTTTCAGGCATTTCAGCTTGCAAAGGAATTCTATATTTTTCACGCATATGATTAATCCGATTGTGTATCTTCTTAGAAGTGCAACCAATGCGCTCACCAATCTGCATAAGAAATTTTTGTGCATCATTGACATAACAGTACAAAAAAAAGTACATATTCATTGAGGGAAAGAAAATTTATGCATCGCCACGTGAATGAACAGTATATTTGTTGCAATAACACTCTGCAACTGTAAATAATTATCTTAAGAAACGCCTAAATAAAATAGAAGCCATCAAGCTATTAGATGGTATGTGTTACATCTGAACAGGTGATAAATGCATGTCACCACAAAAATATATATAGGTAAGATACTATAAGAGGCAATTAAACTACTAAACAATGAAAGGATTTGTACCAGTCCTTATAATGCAAAAAAAAACAAATGTCAATAGACACACGAAATGCTATAGAGTACCTCTGTGATAGTTATTCCTATTTGACCTGCGGCATCGATCATATCATATATGCGATGCTCTAAAGGTAATTCGACAAACTGATCAATGATCTGACCCTTTTTTGCATGCCTCATTGACTTTTCATCTTCAACACTGTCATGTCTCTTCATACTTTTTATAGACTTCTGGAAATCTTTAAGATCAAATTCCTTAAGCAGTTTTAAACCCTTGACAACCTACACAATTTACAAAATCATTGTATTGGTTAATACTTTAAAGAGGAAATACATATAAAAAACTGAAGACCGATATGAATAAATGAGAACAAAAAAACAGAGAAAGAAAGAGTCATAATTTTCTGGAAACATTAGTAAACTAAAATCATAAACTTTGGCCTGATTATTCCTGCCACAGAAGAAATATGGATGAGGTACCTGGTGCTATGAAGTTGATATGCTTCATGTTAACTCATTGTTAAGTATGGATGAAGCATCTAATACCGAGTATGCATGCTAATATTATGCCCATAAGATTCAATGTCCAATGATCAAGCTAAACTCCAATGACCTGATTAAGATGTAATAAACTATATCGAACTTGAAATAATATAGCCACCTATACTATCTTAATAGACACATGCAAAGAATAGGTCTGTATGGAACTTGATAAAACAATAAATCCACCTCGTGTCTAAATGGACAGGTGCAAGACGATCCGATATTAAGGAAAAAAGAGCACACTAATTCACATATATTATTATGAAAAATGAGCAAGGTTGCAAAAGGGTTTATGATGGCAAGATGGTAAGAATTCTTTTTAAGGGTAAAATTCTTTGTATATATAACTGAATTGTGAAACTCGGCAAAAAAAAAAAAGGAACAGATGAGGAGCAATAAAAGATTGCCCTGTGAAACTAATGTTCTGCCCAGTGAAACTAGGGTGCTATTATGCTGCAATAATACTGCCCAAAAAACAACCAAGGGGATAGGTGAAGGGCAAGACAAAGCATCGTGCCGCCCAAGTGCACGGTAGTGTCCGAAAAAGAGTACGACGAAAGTGAATCTAGGTCCTCAGGGCAAAACTCAACTCCAAACCTCCCACATGACACCACACTCAAAAAAGAGATGAGTAGTATCCTCGTCCCGTGAATTCCTACTTAGAGAGTGGGGTTTTGGGTAACACAGTGGTGTTCCTCTTTTGTTTTCCTTTTTTGGCAGTCTTTCTGGCACTGCTCTCCGTTACATACATGTATGTTTCCCTCTTTTACCTTAATATATGTGGGTGACTACCAACTAGTATAGTCACCCTTTCTCTTTTCAAAAAACATGTGGTACCTAAGTTTGGGCCCATCTTGTATGGTACACCCTGATCAGCAAGCGACTCCACATAATCAGCCAAGCTAGGATTTTGGCTTTCATGCATGCCCAAGTCATCCAAAGAAATCTATAGTCAATCAGTATGTCACTATCCAAAGTAGCAATGGCACCCAAACAAGTTCGGAGCAGAGGATGTCCACCGCCTTGCCCCCCCACCAACCAACCCTACCATGGGGGAGGGGGAACGTAATTCCCTGTCCCCATCCACGTGGATCCTCATACCTGCGGGGACCCTGATTTTCCGAGCTTTAACATAAAAGAATATTTTTTTAAGAAAAAAGTACAATAGAATAACAAATAAATAATATTTACAAAAAAAATATTTATAGTATACATGTGTATTTAAACATTGAAGTATCCATTTAAAAATAAATACTACTTAAACATTACGTGATTGATATAATTAATTCAAAGAAATATCACACATAAATAAATATATATGTGTGAAGTGGGGTCAGTATTCCCTGCCTCGATCCCCAAATTAGGATGTAGGGGGACCATGCCCCACATCCCCGCCCCTGGCAGGAAAATTTTCCTGAAGTTAGGGTCCCGAATCAATCCATCTTCTAGAGGGTAGGAGATGTGCATACATCTGTCGAGCAAATAAATATCCCTTGAACCACACCTAAACATCCCTCCTAGAGCTCTCCGGATAGAAATTGGAGATAATGTCCAAGAGAGCAAGAAGCTCATCTATACAAGTATCGGATAGGGCAGAATGAAAATTGGGTGTCCAGCAACCTGCTCTAATGTGGTCCGAACCAATATGATGCCCTCTTGGTCAAGCACCAAAGCTGCTAGCCTAGGGTAAGGCTCCAACAAAATGGTACCAAGGATCCACTCATGGCTTCAGAAGGAGAAAGTCAACCCTAGGGCCGAAGAGAAAAGGACTCTCATTAAAGGCATCACCGTTGCTACACCCCTCCAGAAAGAATATGCTCCTCAGATGACAAAAGGTATGGTCTCCCAAGACAAATCACGACCATAACATGCAAAATAAGATCAGACACCAAAGATAAGAAGATAGATCATTATAGATTGTGATCTTGATAATCTTGCACACAACCATTAGCAAAGGACTAAGACGACTACGTAAAGAGAAAAGGACCATTTAGTTAATTGAGCGCACAAGCATAATTTCATTGCTTTACCACAAGAATTAACTCGTCATAGGATCATCAAGTCTTTAATTACCTAAAGCATTTTTTATGTAATTTGCCTTGTACACAACATTCTATAAAGTTGTATGATATTTATACCAAGACATGATATTATGTTAATTTCTTTTGATCTAAGAGTTATTCAAGCTCAATCTCCCCACTACCACATCATATCTAAGGTTTATTCCCTACCCCCGATCTTCCTCACCACAACGAATGCATCAAGGGAAATAATGTAACAATATCGCCTAAACTCCCAAGAGCTTTATGGGCATTAATTAGATTGTTTTATAGGTTTATGGGCCTTCGGCTTGTAGCCTTGCACTGATGCACGAGTATATGCATTTGGTTAGAGTACCCACACCCGCTACCCAACGTATACCCATCATTTTATAATAATTTTAAATTTTGGGTATGTCTTGGGTACTCAAATGGTACTTAGTCGGGTACGTCGAAGCTTAGAAACAAAATAAAGTTTGTGAACTGAGACAACAGATTTTTTAACCTAAAAAGACAAAACAAATTTTCAGAAAAAAAGAGCAGCAAACTAAATGACCAAATGAGAGGCAAACTTCTATCTGTTTTCTTGCGTCCAAGCAGCGGGCTTCATTTGCTCGAGCAAAAAATGTGCTCATGCGAGTAGCTTCAGTTGCTGATTTGCGAAACTGGCGGAGAACATGATGTGATAGGAAATGAAAAGAATAAAGAAAGCTACCTCAAACTTCTAGAGTAACATGAAGAGGAAACAAGGGAAACGACAGAAAACAGAGAAAAAAACTAATAAAAAAAGAAAATAGCATCCCACCCACCACCAAAAACAGCTGCACCGCAACACATGCTAGAAACACTTGGACGTATTTTTTTTTTAGGGAAAAGAAGGATGACTAGCAAGTTGGTAGTCATCCAGAATTCCATTACCGAAAAAGAATAACCATACAGAGATTTAAATCCTCGACGAGAGGAGAGTCAAAAAATGCGAAAACAGAGATGGAGAAAATAGAAGAAAAAAATAGAGGAACCGCCAAAAGAGCACGGAAGCAACACATAGTCAATGCCAGAAAAGGCTGAAACGCCTTAGTCACCAATAAAAGTCTGGTAGTGCCTAATGATGTTGTCAGCGTAGCATCTCTCGGCCCTGAAAATTGTGTTGTTCCTTTGTATCCAAATTGTCCATAGGACAGTCAACAGTCGAGCATGGAAAGAGTTTGATCTATATGTACGTGGTTGAAGTTGACCGTTGCCCCCTCAAAAAAGTTTCAGAAATCAGAATCATTTTCAGCATTTATCCCTTGGAAGTTATCTCATTCCATACTGTGCAAGCCACATCGCATTCAAAAAATAAGTGTGTGGTATCCTCTGTGGAATTGTCGTTATCACATAAGTTACATCGTAGGTCCGTGCCATGAGTCCATCTTGCTCGGTACGCTTTTGTCATGATTCTTTTCCTTCTCATTAACCAGGCAAAAAATCTAATCTTTAGTGGAGCTCATGCCTTCCAAATTAATTTGCAGTCCATCAAAAGGTTCTCGTCCAAAGTTATTGTTGTCGTCCGACACAACGATAGATAGGCCTTGCGGACCGAGAAAGCCCCATCAGCCCAGGTCCAGCAATCTCTTTTGTCTTGTGCTGGATGTCAATTGACCAAGATCTCAAGGAGGCGCAACAGATCCTGTAGGCGCTGTTCAGAGAGTGTGGAGATAAGCGAAGGCATCCGATTACCAAGAATTGTGTCAGATGGGGCCAGCCAGCAGTCAGCAACATGAGCATTTCTATCAATAGACATAGAGAACAAACGTGGGAAATGTCCTGCTAACCTTCCCTGGTTTGTCCAGTCATCCTGCCAGAAAGAGAATTTTGTTCCATCCCCCAGCTCCGCGCGAAAAAAGGTCTTGCATTTCTTCATTGTCTCCATGAGTCCACGCCAAAAAGATGAGACTCCATTTAGTGCAATGATTCTCTGATCCCAATTAATGATTTCCAGTCATGTAATAAAAGGGAAGTGCAGTCAGCACAAATTTAGTTAGGACAAGCCTGACACCACGAGAAAGAAGCCGCGAGCTCCACCCCTATAACCTGCGCTCAATTTGGTCAGTAATCGACGCCTAGTCCCTTGTGAGAACCCTTTATCCGTCAGTGGGAGACCCAGGTATTTGAGAGGGAGGCTCCTAATCGGTGTCTGAAGTTCCTAAGAGCAAGATCTGGCAGTACCATCATCCATACCAAAAGGCACAAAACTAGATTTATCGTGGTTGAGTTGAAGGCCAGATATGTCCCCAAAAATGCTCACAAGAATTGCAAGACATCTTGTTGCGGCTGTCGTTCCTTTTAACTATTACTTTTCTTCTTTTAGTGGGTATCTCTATCTACAAGAAATATATTATATTTTTTTATTTTGAAGTAGATGACACCGGTCACATGTCTTTTCTACTTTTATACATAGGTTGGAAAAAGAATAATGGCCAATTAAGATAAAAGTGTTGCATATATGATTAATAATTTTAATATTTTTAATATATTTTTTATTGTATATATATTAACACACATGTACCCTAGTTTTTTGAAAATTAATGTACTCCATACCCGTAACGAGTACAGTACCGTACTCGTACATATGCAACATAGTAACCTTGTTAAAGGTCTTTTGCAAGTTGTGATCCATTTGTTTCCTTTTAAACATTGGTTATCCATAAGAGAATTCAAGTATGCATATCAATAAGAATTGTCTTTCAGTTTAAGTTATTCTCCTCATAGATTACTTAGGGTTATAACAATGGTTCGCCATCCCCATCCAACCTGCACACCGAATAGGCACCCTTTCCATGGAGTATGCATCGATGCTAAGATATGTAAATCCTTCGTTGGGCTAGAACCTCCACCAGACCATGGATAGTACACTTGAATTGGCAATCTTAGTTCCTTCTTCAATGATTTGAGTCAAATTGATAGAAGCTAAAAATATAAATGACTAGATGACATGAAAATGGAAATAAGATAGATGTTATAAAGAGTAATAGTTTAAACACAATACAACTAATAACTTATCAGTTTCATAGGACCTTAAAATAAAATAGTTAGCGTGGAGTGAACCAAACTCCAGTTAAAAATTTCATAAATAAACCTTTAGAAGGCTACTCCAAATCTAGAACTCATCTCATTATAACATAAAGAATTAGTTACTATAACTAATAATAGAGACCATAGACTAACAGTGAGTACTTGGTTGTAACTGCTCACTATTTCCTTAACCAACAAACTATTTTGTGAAGTAATACAGACCGGTATCATATCAGTACACCTCCCTAAATTTTCGTTTTAACTTCAATATGGAAGGATTGATCGATCATTTTGTTCTAGTTTCTTCAAATTTATGAAATTTCATCTTTGTGTAAAGATGCTTGCATTTTTAAGCGTGGCCAATGTTTCATGGAAAACATTGTACATCATGCAATCAACACAGCATGTCTATGTTACGAGGAAAATAGTGATATGCCAGAATTGATATAGGAAAAGAAGACAAACACAAGGGCCATGCGCACATAAGCAAGCATGGCATAGACAATGAAATAGCTTAAATCTAGATGAAAATTAATTTGACCGTAGCAACATCAATTTAGTGTTTATTCAACTGACTATTAAAGACCTGTTGATGAAGAGCGAGATCTCAAAATTAATAGTCTCAGTCCAGGTACATCCTGCATTTTCTCATAGCCATTTATCGTGCTGCATTCCATTCTCCAAGAATTCTAAAATCTCAAGAAATAGCATAACTTGACTTAGAGCAAGCAAGTTCTCTGTTTTTGTCCTCCAATTTTAAACTGAAAATAAATAAATATGTTGGCATAGGTAATAAATAAATGTGGTTCACAAATACCTTGTCATTAACTTTCAGTCTAATTTCAATTTCTTCCACAAGACTAGATTCTTTCAGCCTATTCAAGACCTGTTGATGAAGAGCGAGATCTCAAAATACAATGAGATTAAATGCAAACCATATCAGAATGTGCAGGAACATAAATGCCTCCAGAAAACAGCTTACGCTTCTCCATTCTCTGTGCCCTTTAATCCCTCTGTAGCCAAGAGTGTTTTTGATATGTGATACAACAAGAACCTTAACAGAAATAACATAAACATTATAAAAATTTGAGTATGCATGCAGGTTAAACAATTATCAGCTATAAACATAAATAACCTTTTCCTTTGCTTCCCCGAGCATATGACAAACATCTTTCATTGCTGGTAGGTAGTTCTTTACCAATAAATCTCTGAGAACGTTCTGAGATCTCCCATCTCGATCCAAATAACTTTCATCAGCAATATCAGGATGTTCTAAAGCATCAGGCCTCGTAATCTCATATCTCTGTTGAGAATTCAGATTAACATTTTTTGCATAACGATACAAATGTAATAAATTGGTTGCTACAGGAGGGACATATTTTGGTGCACCCTCTCCTTCAGCTTCAAATTCTTTTCCTTTTATGAGGGTTGGTTGCCGCAAAATCAACTTGTTAAATTCGAGGTGCTTGACTACATAGAACAATTTATTTCCATCCACATTAATTTCCTTTGAAAGTTCACTCTGAGTTACCCCTTTTGTCCTGCAAAAATATAAGATGATACTTAAGAAAATGTTAATGCAAAGATATGTGATACTTTTCTTTTGTTTTCAATGCAGAAATAAAAGGAATTGAGGAAATATATGAAAAGACTCGGGAAATCATGGAAAAGATAAAACAGTAACAAACCAAAGAAAATACAAAAGGACAATTCTACATTTGAGAATAAACGGACCACACTTTCAATTACTTCATCATTATAATGATATTTAATGTAAAAGTTTAAATAATTTTCTGTAGATAATATTGAACAAGGAACTTAAGAACCCATTCATGGCATGGATTTTCTTTAGAATAACCTGAGATGAACTTTGACGGACATTAGAAACTACATATGTGTTTCTTGTGCAGCCATATGCACACCTTAGTTGCAGCCCAATAGGTTTTTTTTTTTTTTGAGAGGGAACCCAATAAGAATTTCTTAGCTAGCAAATAGAGATACAAGTTTAAACATTATCTTGGTCACATGGACCAAATATCATCAACAATGTCTTAACCCGTGAAGCGATTTAAGATTCAGGTTATCATGTAATGATATGTGAGTATTTGGCCTCACGATCGATCTTAAACCAAGTGATGTATCCCATCCTTCAATCAGAGAAAATTGGAGGGAAAACACGCTGTGAAGCTGGCATTATGAATAGCATACTGTTTCACATTAGACCATTCTAATAAGAGCTTGTGAGCTTCATGACTGACCTTTTTGAAGAATCAAAAGTATAAAGGCAACTAATTCGATCAAGACCATAAAACGCATATCCCATAGCAGGCAACAAAGAAGCCATTCAAACATTAATATGCATAAATATATCCATGAGAAAACCCGGACATATCCACCACTAAAAGTGACCTCTAAACTTACCAACCACTAAATTAGCCCGCAGTTGATCATTACGCATAATCCAGTCAAAATATATCTAATTATTCCGCGAGGAAAGAAACTATGCCATGTTAACGATAAGTTTTGACTGAACTCTAATTGACATAAAAAGTTCTTTTTTAACACAATTGACCACAAAGTTTCTCTTCCTAGATAAATCTCTTTTAGAACAAAGAAAAAAAGACGAGGAAAGCAAGTAAGACCTTGCAGCAGCAACGACTTCGAGAGCCTTTCTTTTGTTCTTGGAAACCTCGGAGGAGGACACCTTCAAATCGCAGATCCCCAAAAAACAGTCCCGGAGGTGCTCGTCGGCAGCGACCCGCGCTCCGATCGCCTCGGCGGACGCCGGGGACTGGAGGGACGGGTCCCCGGATTCGAGGACGGCACCGCGGTGGTCGGAGACGAACCGGAGGCCGGGAACAGAGAGAAGGCGCGCCCAGACGACTTGATGGACGACGTCATCGGAGGGGAGGCCGGCGGCGGAGAGGGCGCCCCGGAGGAGCGGCCAGATGTCCGCGACAGCGATGCCGGCAACTCCCCTGGCGCAGACCTCCTCGACGGCTGCTGAGACGACGGAATCCATGGGAGAAGGGGCATAGAGTCGAAGAGAGGTTTATGAAGGGTTCCGGACAGTTCGATTTCTATGTTGCCACCGGCCGTAAGAACGGCGATCGTAGACGAATTAGGAATTGGGCTTTTTTTTAATTAACCCGTAAAGAAAAAAAAACTTAATTAGTTTACTTTCAGACGTTTTTTTTTTCGTTCTTAAAATATTTAATGTTTTCTTTTTTTTAGCTTTAAAAGCCAAAAGAAACAAAATAATAATAAACATCAAATATACACATATATCATGGTTTTGATAATTCATTGATAATATTTAGGTCAATGTTTTAAAACTCGATCCGGATAGCTTGATGAGTCAGGTCGAATTGGTTGAATCGATCGGATCAGTCGGATCGGATGATCGAATCGAATATTAATAAATTAATATAAAAAAGAAATTATAAGAGAAACATAGTGACCACGTTCGGTCACTACAAGAAAAGATATGTGTAAAATCAAAATACATGAGCACATATTATTAATTATAATAATATGATATTTTTAATTCTAATTCAGAATTTGTAATAGTACTTAATGATACAAAATAAATAATAAGATAATTATTAAATACTAATACGCTCGATTGATTCATTATTTTTTTTTTATTTAACATAATTATTCTAAATCTTACTTATATGACAAAGTATATTATTTAGTTCTAGAAAAAAACTAAAATTCGATTATTATTATTTAAAAAATATAATTTTTTTGAACGGGTTGGTCAAACTCATCGAGTTGAGTGATTCAATTGGGTTTTGACCGGGTTTGACTGGGTCAAAACGGTCTAATTGATGCCTCAAATTTTGAATGACCCATAACCCGTTTTAAACCCCGGACATCGGTCCGGCCGGCCGGGCTGGGCTAAGTTTTACAACATGGATTTAGGCAATTCATATTGTTAGTGACTTGTGCAAGTAACTAGCATAATATGATTGTCTAAAGTTATTTTCTACTAATAACAAGCAATTATATAACATATAAAATTACCGTTCAATTATTTTATTAATTTTTAGTCAGTATAAACGTTAAATTTCACTTATTAAATATTAATAACCTATTAACACATGTGATGCACGACTATTATAAAAATTATAATATAAGTATATGAATTATATCTCGACTTAATTATCATAACATATAATTTTATTCTTTATATAAGAAATAAATAATTAACTGATGTTGTCTTGTGTCACAATTCAATGATTCTATAAAAAAAATGAAAATAAATATATATTTAATAAAATAAAAATTAACAAACATAAGTATCATAATTAAATTATTCAAATTTTAATAGTAAGACTTGATATCAAAACAAAACATTTGTAAAAAATAGTTAAAATAAAAATATGAATGTTAAGATTTATTATTTTATAAGCCAATTCATTCTCTCCTTTGTTTAATAACTTAAATTCAAATGCAAAATTTTATAATTACAATGACAATTAAAATTATTTATATAATAACAATACAAAAAAAAATTATTAAAATATAAATAAGCATGTTGCACCAAAATATTTACTAATATTTTTTCACTTAAATATAAAACATTTAATAATAAGTTAATGATGACTTTAACTCAAACACTCTATAATAATAAATAGCTCAAATAGATATCTAATGTAATTCTATGAATATTTTTATATGTATAAACTTATTATTTTGCATCAAATAATTATCTATATTAGACATATATAAATACGTCATTTTTTTGTCAAGAAATAGAATATAAAAAAAACATTATTTTACATTTTACTTGAGTTTGCACTTATTTGAAATAAATAATATTTATTATTTGAAACAGCAAAATTTAAAAGAAAAAAACCAAAGAATTGTTAGTTTAGAATTATAATATTGAATTTAAAAAAAAATTACTTTAGCTAGGACTCTTAAAACTAATAATTGTTTTTTTATATTTTCTATAGAGCAAATATTCTGGAAATATAAGAAAATTTAAATTTAAATTTATTTTAGACTATTTTTAAATGATTACTAATTTATTACTTTTTTTTATTTTCCAGGGGAACAATAATTTTGAAAGTAATGATAAAAGTAAATATTAGATTTAGAAACCCATGTATCATAGGCATTTTAAAATATCTAACACATTACAAATGCAATAATTATTTATATTAAATTTTTTATTAGTATTTAATGTGCTAATTTTTTTGTTTAGACTTTTAAAATAATGATTATTTATTTATATTTTTAAAATAATGATTTTAAAAAATAGTGTGACACGCGCAATAAGACTTGATTAATATATATAAATATATATATATTACACTATTTTTTCCATCGCAAAATAATTTGATATAATAAGATTTTATAAATATATTTGTTGATAATCATTTTATGTTTTATCTATATTAAAATAGAATTTTATTTTTTTCTAATCAGGATTTTTAAATGATTATTTTTTTCCTTATCATTTTTAGTCTTGTTCCAACAGATAACTAACTCCAAATATAATAAATTTTATTTTTCTTAATGTTACTTGAGTTATGACTCTTTATAATTATTCTTATTTTCTTTTAGACTCTTACTTTTTCTAGATAATTAGTTACTTGAATTAGGTCTAAGGGCCCGTTTGGCTTAGCTGATAAAAAATACATGATAAGTATTAATGCTGATAAGTATTTTAAGTGTTGATACTTATTTTAAAATATAAATAATTATATGTTTTGATAAAAGTGCTGATAATATCAATAAGTAGTTGTAATATTTGTTAAAATAAATATTGACTAATATACTCTTAAAGTTATATGATAATTATTAAAAATATGAATAAAAGAGTAATATAGTTGGTTAAAATTAATAAGTCAACAACTTTAAAAATAAGCAGAGGAGACCCTGCTTATTTTTTTTCAACTTATACGTATATTTTTTTAATTATCAAACACGGAAAANATATATATATATATATATATATATATATATATATATATATACGTGAAACCACAATTTTTTTTCATATGTTTCACACTTCTTATTTTTAGAGTGTAATATATTTGATTATACCATTTTTCATTTTTTAATTATTTTTCATTTTTTAATTATATTTCATTTTTTATAGACATGATATTATACTTTCTTATACTATTTACTATAATGATCAATCATAAATTATTTATAATTTGAAATTTATTTTAATTTATAATATGTGATGATGTACATGATATTATATTATATAACATTGTGAATTAGTTAATCAAATAATGATACTATATTACCATAGTTAGTAAATAATTAAATTTATAAATATAAATGAAATAAATAAATGCTCATTTATTATTAAAATATATTATTAACACTATTTATTTTTAATATAATATATTTTAAATAAATATAAATAAATAATATATTTTTTATTTTTATGTCAATCCTAATGCTAAATGAAATAAGAATAGTAGGAATTTGTACATATTCCTCATACACTATTGATATTAAATTCGGACAGGATCGGTCGATCCGATAGATTCAACCACGAACTAACGACCAATCCGGTCTGATTGTAGTCCAAAAATGGATTTGCCTTCGAACCGGATAAAACCGAGTCGAACACCTGAAAAATTGGTTCAATGTTTAATTTGGAAAAAAAAATCCAATCAATGTGGAAATTATTTTAGAAACAGAAGAAAAAATGTGATAAAAGGAAAACAATTAGTAAAAACAAACTTGGATGTAAGACTAGATGTGAAAGGAGAATAAATGAGTAGAAGAAATGAAAATTAAAAAGAAAGGAGAGTCATGATAACAAATGAAAGTTTAATAAAATATGAAAATTATGAATTAAAATTGCTAATATGGCAAAACATTAAGGAAATAATTTTATTTAGCTTTCGTTAATAGGAAATTACCTAAAATAATAAACATGATGATATTTTATGTAAACATTAAGGTTTATAAAAGGAAAGTAATTGGCAAAAAAAATGAAAATATGAAATAAATGAGAGGATAGTAAACAAGGAAAATAAATAAAAAAGAAAAAGAAAGATATGGAAATAAAATGGTTCCAAGTACAATAAAAGGAAAATCAATAATAATTTGGAATACAAAAACTACTATAGCATTATTAGTATTATATAAATAATTATGTATTAATCACCATGATTTTTGGTAAACATTAAAATTTGAAAATATAGTAAATAATTTTAAAAAAAATGTTTCAACTTAAATCAAGGTGAAAACATATTGTAAAAATGGAAGGAAAAAATAGGAAAAGTATAAATATTAGGAATGAAAATGGAAAGACAAAGTAAATATAGGAAAAGAATTGATAGAAAAATTTAAAAAAAGTAAATTAAATAAAGTAAATTCCAAAGAAAATTAAAATAATTAACAGTAGTATAACATCATTACTATTATATAATAATAATAATAATAATCTTCAATCATCGTTATTTTGAAAACGTTCTAAAAATATAATAATACTTTATATTATATCTAGTATATTAGCATGTATTATTACATTTTTATATAATATATATAATATTAGTAGTGCTATATATATTATAAATATTATTATTTTAATTATATCCGATTCAATGAGGATGAATCGGATCGAATCGATTCAATCGTAATCTAATTGAACTTCCAATATGTAATCCAATTATGAAAATATATTTTTCAACCAAATGATCTCTAAATATGTTGTACACTTTCCTTTTTCTGTTTATTTCTTTGTTAGTAATGACATAAAAAAAAAGTTAAAAATGAGAATTTAATAGTTGCCATTGATATATATCAATTAACAAAAAAGTTTATTTTGAGCGAAAAATGCTCTCCATACATAACCTTTTTTTGACAGTAAATAACTATTTTTTGTCGAGTAAATGTAAGAAAATGTTTTTTTATCGTTTTTTACCTATGAATTATGTAACTATTTATTTACTGGATACTTGCTGTGAATTTGACTGCCATCTGGGCCGGGCCAAGGCCTGCTATCACAGCAGTAAGCATCAAAGAACCAACCCGTACCCATCGAGGACATCCAAACGACGCCAGTTTCAAACCGCAACCTGGCACAAGGACACGCGTCCAATCCTCAATGGCTATTCTTCTCCCTGCCCCACGTCTCATTACTGCTCCTCCCAGGATGCGATACAAGTCCCTCATACACCAAACACAGGGCTTGGCATCTTAATACTTCAGCCATCAGCCACGTGACGCCTCATTAGCTCATTTCCTCGCCCACATCCCAAGTTCGTGTTATGGGAGCAACAGCGTTTCTCTCAAAATCGTCGTATATATAAGAAGTCCACAAGAACCAACACGGCTGTACAACAGCAGCCTTCGCTCTCGCCTCAACACCTCGCCGACGACGGCCTCCGGCGAGTCGGCGACCCTCGTCGTCCCAGCTTTTCCGGCGAGTAGTCTCTTCCCGTTCGTCGGTGAGTCTTCTCTGCTCTGTTCCTTTCTACATTCATGCATCGCCTTGCTCGTTTCCTCTCCCCCGGGGCCTCTTTTTTCTTGGTGCGTTATCACTGCGGCAAATGCATCCGAGTGTTTGAACTATTGCGTGAAAGAATAAGATAAGGAGGAGTTAGTAAGAAGTTATCTGGCTTAGTTGATGGCTTTAGAATGGTCATGTAGTGTAACCCATTGAAAAGTGAGATTTTTGCAGTCTTAACGATCGACACCGTGATTAAGGTGACACTTGGGGGCAAGAAATCCTCATTGGCGACGTTGCCAATTGCTGTAATGGTAAGCAATTCCTGTAAGGGCCTCGTTTTAGCCGATGCATTTGTTTAATCCGCTGGGTTCACATGTTTTAACCATTTGACAAAATGATGAGACACGACGGCCTTGGGAGCGTCGTCGCGAGAGGAACACGTCGTTGCCCTGTTCCTTTTTAACTATTTTACCAGCAGCGTTTTGGACTTCTTTTGGCTTATCTCACGTCACTCTCAGTTAATGCAGCTTGCTGACACAAGTAAAAAAACAAATTGTACCAGGCGCTGTTGGAAAAAAGAGGAACCTTGCAGCCATCAGACTGCCCCCCATCTCTATCTCTCTCTCTCTTTCTCTCTCCATGATGCCAACTACAACCCATCAAAATCCTTGAGCGAATCTCTTACGTGTTGCCTCGATTAGTTTGTTTGAACTTTGGCCCTGTTTTCTTCTGCTCTGCCACTCACCTCTATCTCTCTCTCCTCCACCACCTTGTGGAATGGCGACGACGTCAACGACAACTGTAGCAGCAGAAGCTGCAGCGGCGAAGACGGCGAGCTGTCACTCTTCATGTCGGTCCTCCACCTGCCCTCCTTGGCTTCAAGCAGCGCTTGCAGGTGAGCACACTCTGAAGCCCCCCTTCTTTTTGCACTACTCAAATGCAGTTTACATGAATGCAGCGTTGAACAGTTCTTTTAGCTCGCAATGTAGTATTTAGATTTGAGATATCTGACATTTAGAAGCGTGTGGGAGAAAGCAAAAGATGTTTGGTTCTCTTCTTTCTGTCCAGAAACCAGAGGAGGAGGGAGGTTACTGTGGTAGGTTTGGATATGTGTTAGGCAACCTGTTGCACTTTGGATTCTTGCTTCCTTGTTTTGCTGTCCCTATCAGTCTTTTCTGGCTGCTCTTGGTTTCAAAATTTGAAATTTAAAGAAGAGATTAAATCTAAGAAAATGGGGTCAATTGTGTTTATTTACCATGACAGTCAAAAAAAGGTGAAGGAACAAATTTGAAGAAATAAATAGAGGAGCAGCTCCTATTGAGTACTAGGTTCAACTATATTAAATGCTTGTGATGATTAATTATACTGTTTCAGTGAAAATGGTAGAATGCTATCTACCAAAAGAATGATGGAATGCTGACTCATAATTCCATATAGTCATAGTGGTCTCCCTTAATTCCTGGGATGCTTTATAGAGGCAGGTTGCAGTAGATCTCATTAGTGGTGGGACTTCTAAATTGCCTAAAACATTAGAGTAGCACAGATATCACCTACTTCTTTTGTCTAAAATTCTGCAAACATTACACAAAGAAAAGATCTGCAAAAACAGTTTCATTCCCTGGACAAAGTTCATTACTTCCTGAAGTCAACATGCAAACAAACATCCATTTATTCTTTGTTGTAATTCAAGAATGTCCTTTTTCTTCTTTTCGGTATGATCAGAATCTTTCAAGAAGGAACAGGAGACCATTAATATCTTGATCGTTTTTTCTCGAATGACATCTTAGAAACTTAAAAATGTTTTAATTCATTTGTATGTTATATAATATAGATTTTTTTGCATAATGGGATGCTATTAAAAGATTATAAATGTTTTCAACCAAACCTTAGGTCTGAAATTAATTTTTAATATGAATTTTTAAATATATTAATGATGAAATGCCTTTAATATTATTCTTTTGAAGTTTTTGTTTGTGGTTTACATAAAAGTTTTCCTTTTTGAGATGTCAATATTTTAAACAATTGGGGTATTTTCGTCAATTCGGACGCAGATATCGAGCAGCGTGTGCAGGCGCTCGCCGTGAGTGCGCCGTCCGGCGCCGCCTCGGATTCCTTTGCGGAGCGCGCCGAACACTACTACGAGAAGCGGCCCCAACTCATCGCCCTCCTCCAAGACCTGCACCATCGCTACCTGTACCTCGCCGACCGCTACTCCCAGTCCCTTCTCAAGCCCGCCGTCAACCTTCACCATCGCCGCCGGAGCTCCTCCGTCCCCTCCGATTTTGACGCCGCCCTCTCCGTCGCCGCCGACTTTGAGTTCGACGACTGCGCCTCCGCATCTTCAGACGCCGAGAGCTCCCTTTCCTTCCAACCCCCCATCCTCACAATTCTCACTTCCAATGATGCACCGGCCAAGGCTGCGTGCGTCTCAGCAGGGGCGGCACCGGTGCTCGACGTTATTGCCGCGGACCTCGACGTGCTCGTCGCCGAGCTCGTGTCCACAGCCGTGGAAAGGGACCTGCTGGCCGCCGAGGCGGCGGAGGCGGGCCGGCGCCTCGCGGAGTCGACCCGTAAGATCGAGCTCCAGGGCAGCCTGGTGGAGGTGCTGGAGTCGGAGCGGTTAGTGCTGCTGGGGGAGAACGCGCGGCTGGGGTTCCGCGCGGCGGCGGCCGAGGAGGAGGCGCGGGCGGGGGCGGCGGAGCTCGGCTACATGCGGCGGAGGGCCGCGGAGCTTGCGAGGGCGGTGGTGAAGCTGCGGGAGGACCACCGCGTTTGCCTGCTGGGGCGCCGCATCGAGGGCCTCCAGTCGCAGATCTACGCGCTGGAGCGGCGCAACAGGGAGTGCCTCGACGCCATGGCGCGCCGGGAGAAGGATCACGGCGAGGCGCGGGCCGAGGCCGAGCGCCTCCGCGCGGAGAACCGCCGTCTCCGGGAGGAGGAGGAGGACCGCCGCGCGCGCCGGAGGAAGTGGTGGGCGCCGAAGTGGTGGGGCCGCGGGCGGAAGGAGGAGGCGGAGGTCGAGTGGGGGCCTTGGACATGCGCCGCGCACGTGAGGAAGAAGGGTGGAGGAAAGGGCGATAAAGGATGTTTCTACTTCTAATTTTTGTTCCTTTTATTTTTTTTTTTCAAAAAAATGTTAAATGTCAATTTACTATTATTATTAGGTGGAGGAACCGAGGAAGAGATGTAAAGGGGTGATGATGGATACTTGATAGAGGGTTGAGTTAAATGGATGATGTATTGTAGGGGCTTTTGCTTTCATGCTTACTTTTGGTTGCAGCTCTTGTGATGGATAAGAACTCATATTATTGTAAGTTTTGATTTAATCTGTGGTCTATGTTTACTAAGTTGCCTTGTTTAATTCAGTAGTTTCAACTGGAGTTGTCACATTTAACCTTAATCAGTTTTTTTTCATATATTGTAATTTTTACAAATAGTTTGGAGTAAAGTAGAATTTAAAATAGATGAAATCTCTTTTGTTGCCATTCAATCATTTTTAGCAATAGAACCCAAAAAAATCATGTGTAGCAAACATATGGTTAATTAATGATAATAGTTCCATGCTGAAATGTAAACTCATTGTTTATAAATGTAATTTTTTGGTTGAACATCAAGTTGGGTATGAAGAGATTTTCCTTCATCTTAGCGCTATGGGACTGTTTAATTAGAGATTTAAAATTTTTAAATTAGTAATAATATGTGTTAGAACAATAGTATTCGATATTAACTCTAATTTTAAGAACTAAAAGTTATTTGATTGTTGTAGGTTTTTATTCTAATTATGTTTGATTGATATGAGAATAAATAAAAATAAAATAATAATATTTTTTAAATAAAATCTGTTTAAATGTTGAATAAAAATATATTACAATTATTTAATACAATATATAATGATTTACGATAGTTATCATTAATAAAAGATATTTTGTTTTTTGAATAAAAAAGAAACAAAATAAATAAACTAAATGATAAAAATATATAGTTATAATAATATAATAATAGATATTTTATTATGATAGTATTAATATAGTGATAATGACAAACTAAAAAAAGCTAATTTTATTAGTATATTTAGTTTCATTTATAATAATACAAGTAATAATGTTATAACTGTAATTATAAAATTAAATGTAGTAATACAAAGTATCTTAAATAACTATATAAAAGTAAAAAAAATGAATAAATACTTGTTATAAATACAAAGTCATAACTTATATAGAACCTTTGGCTTTTGGTTCTTCATTGGAGCTTAGTTCCGGCATTTTTTTTGTCTAAATTCATCGGTGTCCAAGACTACTATCATCCACTAATCCGGTGTTCGAACGAGAGCGATAGAGTAAATTTTGACCAAATTAATTATTTCGAGACTCGAACTCGGAGCTATTAGCTTTTGATCCGTCAATTCGGGATATAGATCTGCCGTCGATCAACTTGGTTAGTTCTGACATTATTTTTGTGAAGCTGAATGGTGCACTAAAATTTGTGTTTAGATAATGTCTCATAATATTTAAATTGATAATTGAATAATGGATGGGTGTGGAATTAGCATGGGCTTATCCCTTGGCAAAAGTGTGAATGGGGGATAAATTTGACAAGTGTGCTAGCAGCAGCAGACAAAATGGGAGCCTGCAAGTGGGCATGCAACGTGTCAGAGTCCAATCTGACACCCCCAACATGGCGCAGTCCGTAGAAGTACTAATCTCCGGCTACGGGCCATGGCTAAGTTACAGACTGCTGCATTTGCATGTGACTCTCCACTGCATATATATGTTTTTGTTACACACATTTAACATTTCAAAACTTTTGTCCACACCGTTAATTTATGCATGGCAGTTACATACAGAGTTCCAAACTGCACATTCCACCAACGGGGTCAGGGTCGGAACGGAGTGGTTAGCGACTTCTTATCGCGCAAGCAGAGGTCTCGAGTTCGAGTCTATGTGAGCGCAGAAAATCTTCGCTGGGAGTCTCACCTGCCATAGTCAGATATGCAATCCAGGGCGATACCAGAATAGTCGAGCTCGATGATAGGTCGAGACTCTAACTCGTGACCAGTGCATATAATCGTTAACGTCGCGTGGATTGAAGAATCAGCGTCGCTTCACGAACACTGAGATGACAACAAAAAAAAACTGCACGTTCCGACCACAAGGGGTTGTCCCATGGAGTGGGTGGCAAATTTAGCTGTAACCCACAACCTTAAGCTGAAAATTTTACACTAATGGCCAAGGAAAATGATGGGCTTAAGGTCAAGATTAAGCGAAAATCTCGAGATTTAATGGTGAGCAGACAAAATGTTGTGGACGCCGTGCAAGAATTACATATGGAAGCACAGTTGATTTTTATCTTGCTTTTCCTTCTTTTATCATTGGAAGTACAGATTATACTGGAATTTAGTTTTATTCAGTCAAAGGTTAACTCGGCCTATAAGCTTTAGCTTTTGTTGTTATTATTGTCGTCACAGTCGTTATCGAAGATATTAATCTGCCACAACGTGGAACTTCCGCATATTAAAAAATTGAGATCGAATTTTTAACTCATACGACGTTAACGATTATATACATTGATCATGAGTTACATCGAGCTCGAATAATTTAAATTTTATCTCACGTCCAGGGGCGGATCTATATGGAGACTGAGGCTTCGACCTCCCAACTTTTTAGTATATATATATATAGTGGCGGAGCCAGAACTTTTATCGAAAAGGTGCACAATTGCTCGTATAACTATTTATACATATTAATTACGAATTATAATTTTAACTTATTATTGAGTTCAATTAATTTAAATTTCATCAAAAAATATTATATGAGGTTGAGGAATTTACTTAGCACTTTTGTTAAGTAGATTACTTAGTAATAGTTCAGATCATCAGATTTATTTTTTACGGTTCAAAATTATATTTTAAAAATATATTTTAAAATTTTAAATTTGATCTTGAACCGTCAAAATCGAATCTAACGGTACGAATCACTATTAAGTAGTCTACTTAATAAAAGTGCTAAATAAACTGTAGTTGAAGTTAATAAATAAAATAAATACTAAAAATAATATAATTATTTAGTTATTTAAGTGGATATTATTGTTTAACAATAATAGTTTCGTCCTTTGATCACCTTTCTAATTCAGATATTGAACCGACCAACTTTACAATATTTATTAGTGACCATGTACCGAAAAGGAATATCAAGCAATGACCGTTGGGACTCTGGATAGATAATTAACATGCGCCTAAGCATTTTACTGATCCTTGGGGGTCCCATAGAGAAGATATTAGTACTTTTGGATGAATTTAAAAGCTATTTGATGGTAAAAAAAAATTGATATAACTTATTTACAATATCATGCAATTTACAAATTAGGTTGAGATAATATGGTACACAATTATCAAGTTTAAATAGATTTTGAGTTTTAAATTTTATGCATACAAAATAATTATCAGAAGGCTCTCCCCTTATAGTTAGAGAAAAATGGGGGATGCACAAGTATTGCATTTCCTAGGACACAAGATTTGGTTGCCTCTTCATTTTAATCATTAATTTTAAAATTAATGGCCAAAATGATGAGGGTGAAGTATAAGATGCTATGCACTTCTATTTTTTTTCAGTTAGTTATAACCAAATATTAGTCGAAATGGATGTGTCGAACCCAAGTATCTAATATGACATTAGAAACTTGTGTTCAATTATTATGCCAAAAAGATTCAAAATATAAAAAGATTTCTAAAATATGCGAGGTTAGTAATATAGATAAATATGGGTGCATAAACTCATAGTTGTGTAAATTTAAGTAATTTTAATTAAAAATAAAATTCATATTGTTTTTTTAATTTATTATTCATGAATGATGAATTCCTCTTTTCTTGTATTAAAATTACTTGCACAAATATAAATTTACACTATATGACACTTATATATATATATATATATATGTGCAGGCGCTCGCCGTGAGTGCGCCGTCCGGCGCCGCCTCGGATTCCTTTGCGGAGCGCGCCGAACACTACTACGAGAAGCGGCCCCAACTCATCGCCCTCCTCCAAGACCTGNTATATATATATATATATATATATATATATATATATATATATATATATACGAGAGTTAGTGTCTATATTATAGTATTCTCAATTTTTTTTATAACAGAAGCTTTTTTAACGGCAACCTCCGTGGATGTTTCCTGAATTGTTTTTTCACTTAACAGTTTATGCGTCAATCTTGCTCTATAATTTTTACTTCATTGTTCAATTGGTTGATCGACCTCTATCTAATTTCTATTCCTAAATCCTTACAGATGTGACAACAAAAGAGTAACCCTTTTACCAAGATTTAGTTGATCAATTAGTTAGCAAATTTGGAATGTGAAAATCTTAACATTCAACTTCCGAGCCATTGTCATTTGGGGATACCTTAACAAAAGTAAAGTACTCTTGTTAATATATAACAACTAGAGGACACATTTATAAAGTAAATAAATTAAAAATAAAAGAGTTAAGATTTTATTAGTGAAAATTGAACACAAAATTAAACATGTATGTCATGTAACTCCTCAAAAATTTCCAAATATCCCAACAACCAAATTCAAATTCGAATCCTCTCAAATTTTATCTCTTTCAAAGATATTTTCATAATTAGGAAATAAAAAAAAGAATCCTGGTTATTTTAAAATTAGAAATTTATTGATTGTCCAAAAATCTGGACTCTTGGATTATAAATAAATCCCTACGGGTTGAGCCACATAATTTTTAATTTTTATTCAGAAGATTGTGGTCGGGCCTATGTAAGAAAAATTCCTCTTCCTCGTTTTCCTACATGTTCTTCTTTCTCTCATCCTATAAATTTTAATCGGCCTAGGAGAGGAAGATCCTCCATCTTAGCAAGAGAGACGCTGAAGAGGACGTCCCCGAAATGTTAGGACAAACTCCGATGGATCCAAAGGTATGTTCCCACGTGGATTCCTTGTACATAAGATAAAATATTAGATCTGCATATTTTTCTGGATTTTCCCCTAGTTTTTCCTAGAAAGTATTGCGTTGATAATTGAGATTTAGATAGGGAAATTCTTACGCATAAAACGAATCTAAACGGATCTAAAAATCGTGAAAAGAACATCCTGAAATCCGGCGAAAACGCTCGGCGACCATGTCTGGAGAGGACGATGAAAATGGTCCGCGTGGGTATAACGCAGACCGTGTTACCTAATTGGTGTGGGCGTCCGAACATGCCAGGCGGCATGGTGCGGGCGTCTGAATATGTCAGACGGTCCGGTGTGAACGACCGAACACGCTAGGCGGCGTGGTGCGGGCGTCCGAATATGTCAGA